>CAKNXH010063120.1:6973-66665 GCA_932178445.1 Andricus quercusramuli
AAAATTCAACTATTTGCTTAAAAATTAATGTAATTTGTTGAAAATTTGTCTTTTTTGGTAGAAAATTATTCTTCATGATTAAAAATTCAACTTTTTAACTAAAAATTTAACGATATGGTTCGAAATTAACTTTTTTTTTTAAATTAATATTTTCGGATTTAAAATTGAACAGTTTTGTAGAAATCTCATCTTACTGACTGAAAAAATCAACAATTTAGTAGAAAATTTTTTTTATTATTTTTTTTCACTAGAAATTTAACTATTGCATTCTTGGTTGAAAATCGATCTTTTTTTTGTATAAAAATTCAACTATTTGCTTAAAAATTAATGTAATTTGTTGAAAATTTGTCTTTTTGGGTAGAAAATTATTCTTCATGATTAAAAATTCAACTTTTTAGCTAAAAATTTATTCATTTTGTTGAAAATTCATCTTTTTTGGTAGAAAATCAATTTTTTGTCAAAAATTTAATATTAGTTGAGAATTCGTTTAATTTTAAATTCATTTATTTTGTTGAAAAATGCACCTGTTTGGTTGATAGTGAATTGGTTTTTGTTGAGAATTCAACTATTTCGTTGAAAATTTGTCTTTTTGGTCCAATTCAACTACTTTTTGTGCAAAATGAAAATCTTTCCTTGCTTAAAATATCAACTATTATCATTTTGCTGAGAATTCATCGTTTTTGGTTCAAAGTTCAACTACTTAGTTAAAAGTTGAACTAATTTGTTATTTCGAAAGAAACAGTCAGAGTTTACCAAATTAAGTAAAATGTAATAAGAATAGTCTGTAATAAGCATTCTCTTTAAGAACAACTCATAACTCTCTTCAAGTAATTGTTTTATTATTCAACTATTTTCTAATAACTATTCAACTATTTAACTTTTCTACCGTAAAAATCGTGAAAAGTTATAACTTTCCGCAATCAATTACACAACTCACGAATATTGAGAGTAATATATCTTACAACGATTTTCGGCAATTATTAAAAAAATGTTCATTTTTTAAAAAAATTGTTTTTTTTTCTATAAATCTTAAAAAGCTACTACTTTCAGGAATTAATAACGCAGTAATTCAATGCCAAGAGTGATATTTTTTCTGAAAGACAATTTGCATGTATTTAAACAATTTTCTTTTGTTCAAAGAACTTTTAACATTTATAAATCTTGAAAAGTTACTATTTTCAATTTTGGAAATTTGCAATTATTTAAACAAATCTCCTGAGGTGCATTTTACGTAAAACTTTTAAAAAGCAAATAAAAGTTCACAAATTTTCGAGCAATTTAAAAAAAAAGAATTTTCTAGCTTAAATAGTTCTGAAGTTATAATAAATGAATTGAAGCAGATTAAATCTTCCAAAACATCAGTTATAGTCTCTTACAGCAGGCTGCTTTTTGTGGAACTTCATGATAGATAGCAATTTTTTATTTAAAACTTATTTTTATGTATTGCATCAGTACTTTTCACTATTTTCTTTAACGCTTTAAACGCTTGTAAAGATTTAACGTTTTTTTACTAAAAAAATTTCTGTAAGGCATCATAATTTCATAACTATTTATGCTAGAATATTCTTTTTCTCTTAATTTTTCGGAAATTTGTGTACTTTGTTTGCTTTCTAGAAGTTTAACGTAAGATGCACTAAAAAACGTAGAATTTAAAAATAAACTGATGTCTTTCACACATACTTCACAATCTAAAAGGGAGGGGGAAGTCAATCAATATTAATCACCTGGGATCTCATTTTGGACGTAAAATTAAAAGTTTTTATCAGAGAAAGCTTTACTTATTGCTTGTTCCTTTAGAAAAAAAGTTCACATAAATTCATCAAAAAACAAAAAATATTAAGTTATTTTAAAAGGGTGCCTAAAAAATAACAAACTAATAACGAACTAATAACATATAATATATAATAACATATAATAATATAATAATAAATAATTATTATTTTCTGAAAAACGAACCAGTTGGGGGGGGGGGTATAGGAGTACTGTTTATTTGTTAATGTAGTTATTATAGTTTGATAATTTGCAATTGCATACAAATTCCACATAATTTAAATGTTGGTTGAATTAAATAAGTAACACACTTTCACGTATGTATTTTTTTGTAGCACAGAAATTTTTAATAACTGTTTTGAGTAAAGCAAAACTCACCGAAGGATCTGATTTTGATCCTCCTCCTGGTTCCATGCCCATGCCTGGCCAGTTATTCGTAGTTGCTAAGGTGGCTGAGATCATTGTAGCAATGGCTTCAAAAATAAAAATGAAGATACATTTATTTATTAATTTTAAATACTCCCAATTGAATTTCATGAAGTAAGATTAAGTTTCATTTTGAAACAATAATCACAAATAAGCTAGCTTTGTGTTTGCATTTATTTAATAAATGCAATCTTGTATTTTTAGTTTAAGAACTAATTGAGATAAGAGCTTTAGTAAACTGGCTAGTATAAAATGAGGGTACTAAAACCTCGTTCTCAGTTACATTCTAAGAAAAAAATTGAAATACATAAGAAGGCAGCATATCTTCTATGAATTTCATTCATATTAAATAATTTCTTAATAATTAAACTTCAGCATATGTTATAAAAAGCGCTCGTTACATCTCTATAATTTATATACCTTGATTCTTAAATAAAATTTGTTCACAGTAGAAAGTTTTTTTTTATAGAAAATACTCACATAGTAAGAAAGCGAATGTCGCTTTTCCCGTCATCTCGAAATCTGAATCGATTTAAAGAAAAGAATCTTTTCCCAATCAAATTTTTTTTCCCAGACAATAAAACGTCGTGAAGAAACGAGGTTTGGCAAGAAACTAAATATTTTTCGAATGATAACAGTTTCTACTGTAATTGCTTTTTATAGTATTTGTGTAGAAGTGACAAGCATGTTTTCGTGGTTGAGCGCAAGTGAAAAACACCTTCAAGGTCTCACAATGTGTCATTTTTTAAAAATTGGAAGATTAATTTTAATAGCTCGTAAGTCCTAAAAATACATTACTTTCCTGTACATGACGAGCACATTTCCCGTCTGGAGCAGAGTCAATTAATAACTAGCAGAAAGCTTTAAATTTATTGCTATTCAGTACGTAGTTTTTTTACTGATCTAAGCAAATATAAAAGTGTTTCAATTCAACTTTGAAATGAAGAAATATTCAAAATGAAAAAAGAGAATTTTTTTTTAATTCATACTAAACAGCTGCAATTTGAGGGAAGGGCGTCAGTGGAAGTAATTTTACGAACTTGTGTAACTTTTAGTACGTTTGCTAATGATAAATTGGAATAAAATTGACTTTCCCGTTTTTTAAATAATTCTTCTTCCCTCTGTTTTCAGGAAACTTACTCTTTTTTCCCTTTTTCCAGTTTTCTGAATTAATAGAACGCAATAAGAAAATCCAACTATGGTTGAGAAGTTTCATATTCTATTTTTGGCTCGGAATTGATTCCGTTTGATTAAAAATTCTACTATTTGGTTGGAAATTTATATATTTCGTTGAAAATGAAACTATTTTTTCAGAAGGTCATCTTTTCACATTCTCATAATTAATTATTGATAAAGTATTAGAATTGTCTGCAATGGAACACCTCCGTATTTCAACGGATTTTCACGCTTTGAGACATCCTGAAGCGGAAAATCAAGTTTTGTGATGGCGTCAGGCTGTATGTCTGTCCGTCTGTCCGTCCATCCGTAAAAACGATAATATCGAAAATTCTATTGAAAAATCGAATATTGCATTTTTATGCCAAACGACGACAGATACGTAAGAAAGTTTAAAAGTTTAAAAAGGAAAATGAAATTGGGAAAATTATAATTTTAAGCCAAACGACTACAGATAAGTAATAAGGATCAGGAGAAGAATTGTAGTTTTTTAAAAGACCTATAACTTTTAGCCAAATGACTCAGAATATGGGAAAAGTTTTCAGATCGAATTATAGCTTTTGAAATCAAAATTGAAGAAAAAAATCCTATAAAATTTATTGTAGCAATTTTTTGATAGGGCTTGCCATTTCAGTTTTTTTATCGACAATACTATGAAAAGAATAGAAAATTCAAATTTTGAGTTAAACGTCGCGAGATACGGATAAAAGTTCCAAAGATTGGGACGTTCTTATAAGAGTGTTCTTGTTAGACATACGAAAGGGTTTGTTGATGTTGTTTTCATGAGTCTTGACTTTCTCTTATATCTTGTTTGTTGATAACGGAATTGCCTTTTGACTTTTGACCCACACTTAGATCTCAGATATCAAAGATATAGCGTCGTTGCTTTGTCGCTCTTCCTACCTACTCTAATTTTTATTACCTTGATAAGGGTGCTGTATGAGCACCGAAACGTTGGCAAATATTGTGCATGCTTTCATATCGTGATTTGATAAAAATAACAATAAAAAAGACGAAAGAAATGGAAAAGAGAAGGGAGGGCATTTGGTTGGTTGGCTTCTCTTTTTTCTTTCCTCTTTTTCATTTTTCTCTAAAGAAACAAATTTTTTTGTTTTTAGGAATTGCAATAGGAGCATTTTGTACAAATTTTGTCGTTGAATTCTTGGTTTAGTTTGAGGAATTCTATACATTGACTTGATTATTGGACGTTAAAAGGGATTTTGAACTTGATTTTAATCCAATTTAAAATTCTTAAATTTCAGTACTTGTCATTTTGGTTTTATCTATCGAGAATACTATGAAACAATTAAAAATTTAAATTTCAAACCAAACGACGCAAAATAAGAGAAAAAGACTCAAAAAGCAATCATAGCTTCTAATAAGTCCTAAAAAATGTATCAACCATTTTTTGATGGAACTTGCTATTTCGGGTTTATTTATCGAATATACTATGCAAAAAGTCGAAAATTCAAATTCCGAAAATAATTTCAGCGAGGAATTGTGGCTTTTATAAAGTCCAAAAAAATTCATTTAAATCATTTTTTTATAGGACTTGTCACTTTGGTTTTTTTGATCGAAAATACTATGAAAGAAGTCGAAAATTCAAATTTTATGCCAAACGAGGCGTAATATGGGAAAAAGGGTTTGGATGCATTGTAGCGTTTACAAATTTCTGCACATTTTTTTGAACCAGTTTTTGAGAGAAGTCGTCACTTTTTACTTATTTATCAAAGTTGATAGGCAAAAATCAGAAATTCCAATATCACACAAGAGACTTTCGACGAAACAATTCTAAAAAGGGACCATGTAAAATAGCCATTACATTTTCAAATTTAACATGAAGCCAACAGTGAGCTTCCCAAGAATCTAGTAGATATTCCTATCTTCACAATAATAATAAATTATTCAAAAAACCACCCCTAGCTTATTTGGCTAATCCTATCTCAGCTGCTTTCAGCTAAAACAGCCAAAAAATTTCTCAGTTGAAAATAATCGCACCTTCCCAAGATATTCCTAGCCCCACATTTATATTTAAACACCCAAAATACCACCCTTAGTCCATTTAACGAACCCCATTTTAGCTGTCGTCAGTTGTAAAGCTTAATGTTGGTTTAGCTTAAAGGCACTTTGGGATTTTTTCATTAAGAGTGCTAGAGGTGGTTCTTCGGGCTTGTTACATATTATAATGGGATCAGGAACATATAACCTGAAGTTTTCTGAATAGTGCGTGTGTAACTATTTTCAATATAAAAAGTGAATGTTCGTTTTACATGGAACTGTTTCGTTCAAAGTGCTTGGGGTAGTTTTTTGGGTCTACTGATTATTATTATTAGGTCCGGAATATAACTTTGCATTTTTTTAAACTCTCCCGTGCGATTATTTTTAATTTCATAATTGGATGGTTGTTTCACATGGAAAAACTTTGGATTTATTTCGTTAAAAGTGTTAGGGGTGGTTTTTTTGATAGGTTAGAGAGTGGATAATTGGACTGGGATATCTTTAGGGGTCTCTGAAATGAACCTGCAGAATTTGGAAGATTTTCGAATTTGTGTTTACAGCATGTGTGAGGGTGGTTTTTCACATTCCCTGAATACTCAAGAAAGGAAACCGACATTTCCTAAGAATTAAAATCATGGTTGATTTTTTTATTACACTATTTGGGTTAATAATTAATTTACAATAAACGCGAAAAACATATTATTCTAGCACATTTTGTAACATGGAAAACGATGAGTGTACTAGGGTGGTGCAAAAATGGATTGAAATTTTTTAAATAATTTTCATGCATATGACGCGGGTTCGATGCCATGAAAAAATAAATCCACATTTTTTCAAATTATATTTAGAGATGGCGCAAGCCCCATGAAGTTCAGCACATATTTCCCATGACGACGTTTCTCTTCAAACTTAGTCATAGAATACAAATCAAAACTTATTTTTCTTATGATTGTTTTCGATTTTGGAAATGAAAATGGTTAATAATACATCAAATACTATTTTATACTCATAATTAAATGTTTATGTGACTTTTTAAAACAATTATTTATTGTTTTTAGCCATTTTCTCTGAGAGTAGAGTGAGAAAATCACAGATTTGCATGAATTTTTCAATTTATTACCAACTTTCCAGTTAAAGCAAACCAATAATAAATTAAATTTAACATGAAAATTCTTTAAACAATCTATTATTTTTTATTACAATATTCTCTTCTAATAATGCGAGAATGTTGCAGTTTTTGATATTAATTACCACTTTTCATTCTTTTTCAATTAGTGTGAGGTAATAATTAATTTAATGTAGCAAACCTAATTCTTCAAACAAATTATTATTTAGTTAGTTGCGTTTTTTTTCTGAAATTATCATTTTTTGTCCACTTTACTTCGAGTGAGGTAACAATTAACCCTTGTTTGCCATACTGGATTCGAAACTACTCCACGAGTATTTTTCCCTAATTTTAAGTACCTAAATGTAAAGGGATACTTTACTTTTTTATTGTACCTAATTTAAATTGTTGGCTATATAACCTACGATCCGATGAAATTTGCAAGTAAAAATATTCAATAGTTTCTTTCTAAACAATTTTTGTCGCTGGAGTGTATATCACCCCAATGTGGCAAGTACGTGATTCCACAGAGGTATGAAAAACAAGGGTCGATGTAATTTTGCAAACATAATTGCTAAAATAAATTATTGTTGTTTATAACTATCTTCTCCTATAATAATGCTAGATAGTTGCGTTTTTTTCTGAAATGTTTAACTTTTTGTCAAATTTTCACGTGGTGAGGTAATAATTGATGCGAATTTAGAAACATCATTATTCAAACAAGTCCTTATTGTTTATAACTGTCTTCCCTTAGAATAAGGCTAGAGATTTGCGCTTTTTTCTGAAATCGTGAGTTTTGCTCTGACTGTTTATTTATGAACAAATAATAAATGAATATCAAAAAGAATAATTTTTCAAGTAGAACCTATTGTATTTTTTTGAAGTGAATTATTTTTACCATTTTTCTGATGTTTCAAAAATAATAATTGGAACAAAAAAGCTATTTTACAGTAGATATAAAACAAAAAAGTTGAACAATTACGAGTAGGTTGGAGGATAGGGTCTGTGGATGACTTGCAAAAATTTTCTTTTGAATAACAACACGAGGTTTATTGCAAAGTGTGAAAAAAAATTTTTAATGCACATGCCCTACTATCAGCCCCCCTCCCCACCCTCTTCATCGGAGAAAATATGTTGTCATCAATTATAATATACACTATATATATATATATATATATATATATATATATATATATATATATATATATATATATATATATTAGGGTGGTTCTTAATTGTACTCGATTTTTTTCTCGAGTTTCTTTTCTCTCACCCTCCAGTTTTGTTCGAATGCCCAAAAAAACAATCGCGCTCAAATTTGAGAAAATCGGTTAATATTCAGGTGTGGCGCAAAGACCATGAAGTTTCCCATTAATTTAACATGGGAAAAAGTCAGCTTTTTGTAAATCTAATATTTAAACGCGATAATATGTCACAAATAATTTCGTGTTTCAGTATATTGTTCACAATTTATCAGAGAATAAGAAGCAATCATAAATATTCAGGTTGAATAATTTTAAGCCACTCTTATGGGTCCCCAAAGAAAACCCAATACGTGACAAATTTGAATTTTACGTAATGTTACGGTTTATTGACGCTTCTTAAAAGTATAAAAAAATGATCATAAATCGGTAATTCAAGAATACCCAGTCATTTGTTAACTAATATTCAATTGTTCAAACATTTAAGAGTATTCTTAAAAAGCAAAGTAGAACATATAAATATTTCAATCATTCGAAAAATAGCAAAAATAAAATTTGTGAACAAAAAAATTGTTCAAACAATTTGAATTTGTTTGAACATCTACGAGTATTCATAATAAACAAATTAGTACTTAAAAATATTGAAATTTGTCGAAAATTTAGTGAGATAACATTTTTTTCCTACTTTTTTTTAGGTAAAATATATACTTGAACAAATACGTATTACTTAGATGTTTGTAAAATTAGTCAAACAAATTATTTTACTGTTATCATTGATTAAATAACTCAGAAAGTCTACAAAATACGTTCATTTCGCGAGTTAACTGAAACAAAATATATTTAAACAAAGTAAAGTTATTTAAACAATTGAATATTAGTTAAAAAATGACTGGGTATTCTTAAGTTACCGATTATTGAATATTTATTTTTCAAAAAGTGTCAATAAGCCGCAATATTACGTAAAATTCAAATTTATCACGTATGGGATTTTCTTTGGAGATCCATAAGAGTGGCTTAAAATTATTCAAACCCAAAATTTATGATTGAGTCTTATTCTCTTATGAATTCTGAACAATATACTAAAACACGGAATTATTTCTGAAATATTATCGCGTTTCAATAAATGTTAAATCATGTTAAATCAATGGGAAACTTATTTTTTTTTTTTGTGCCACCCCTAAATATTAACCGATTTTGCTCAAATTGTGAGATTTTTTCTTGCATTCGAACAAAACTGGGGGGTGAGAGCAGAGGAATTCAAAAAGTGAAAAATAAGGGCTACCTTACTGTATACTTAAATTTAAAAAATGTTATAAGAATGGAAAACGTAAAAAATAGAAAAGTTTAATGAAATAACGCGATTGTGTTATATTTTGAACTCTATGGAAATAATAAGGAAGTCATATTTTGAAATAGTAAACGTGACATAGCCTGCCTCAATTTGAAGATATTGTCTTCTGGTTGTTTGAACAAAGTTAAGAAAGATAAGAATTTTTTGGAATTTCTAAATTACAATGGTTTAATGTACTTGAAAGTAATTATACACAGTCAGGGTCTTCGTGTGCTACTTTTCCACAGAGTTCTGTTTTTGATTGAAATTTTTTTCTTCGGTTGTATATTTTCTTCATTTTTTAGAGAGAATTGGAATTACTTAGCAAGCTTAAAATTTTGAAGATAAAATTTGCGAAAATGGAGTAACTAAAGATTAGTAAAAAATTACTAATTCTATTAGTCGAGATAATTCCAAATTCAATTATGAAAAGCAACTGAATGCTTGATAAAATAAATCAATTTACTTAGGACCGTAGATTCGACTGGTACAAATTTTTGTTTCGAATTTCCATGCATATCGCCCGGAAATTTCTACGAATCCACAAAAAAATCAATATATTTTTTTTTGTTAAAAAAATGATAGGGCAGAGCATCCTACAGTAGATAATGATAGTACAGTCGATAATCATTAATTAAGAAAGAAATCAGCTAAGGTGGTTCGGACATCTTGAAAGAATGAAAGATGAACGACTGACGAAGCAAGTGTATAAAGGTAAAGTAAATGGTAGAATGCCCAGAGGTAGACCGCCGAAAGAATGGTCAGAATCTGTGAATGAGACATTAATCCGAAGAGACGTAAGAAGCCATAGGAACAGAAGAGCTTGCGTGAAGAAATGCATGGACGTGAAGGAAGCTAGAGTAGTATGCCAGGACAGAAATGTGTGGCGACAAATAGTTTGTAAACAGAGTGACAATAGTGTGAATGGCGCCTGAAACAGAGACTTTGGATACTAATGGGCCCAAGTGGGGAACCATACATAACAATTTTGTGAGGTTCCTCACTTGGGGTGATCGCTAGAGAGATTGATCAGCAACCTGGGTCGGAGCAGTGTTGCGGAATGAACGTGTCATCTAAATAAATGACACGAAAATTCCAGATCGATCTAAAACACCTATCCCTAACACCTATAAAACTCCTATATACCTTATGCCCATATACCAACCTACTCTATACCTATTCACCTGTTTACTATTCCCCAACCGAGCAAGTCACGCCTACCCCGAAAGGGAAATGGCTTAATGGTATAATAATAATAATAAGGTAAAGGTAACCATCATGAGACAAATTTTCAGGGGGTTTTGAGATTTTCATTAATTTTGGAACGATAGTAGAATATATTTTCGAAATGTTTATATCAATGAATGCGCTGATCTTTTCTGAATGCGAAACACATATTAAAAGTTTAATTTAGTCTAAGCAAAGTTATTATCTTTATGAAAAAGCGAAACGACCTTTATGTACCTATTATGAAACAACTTTTAGACTCTTGTACTGGTTGTATTGGTTCCATAATGCATGTCCCTATTATGGAACAGCAAAGAAATGCTTTTTCTTAAATTATTATGGCTTATTTTATATTATTTTCTATATTCATTCGAACGAACTAGTACAACGTACCACGTTTTTACCGCTTGTTAAAAAAATCTCTGAAACTACCAAATCGATTGGTCTGAAATTTATACCACTAATTCTATACATATACACCAACCGGTGGTAGCAGATTTTTTCATTTACATGCAAAGAAAACAACATGGCGGCATTTTGGAAAAAAATCTATTTTTTTTTTTGCAAAAAAATAATAGTAAAAATAATTCGTTTTATATAAATCTGCTACCACCGGTTGATGTATATGTATAGAATATGTGGTATAAATTTCAGACCAATCGATTCGGTAGTTTCGGAGATTTTTTTAAAAAGCGGTAAAAACGTGGTTTTGAGGAAAGTGCCATTTAAATATATATAGAGCGCATAAAATAAACTAAAAAAATTTTTTATTGTAATTTAAGAGTATATTCATTAAGCATAAGAAACCCTACATCAATATCTTTCTTCATGTTTGAAAAAAAATTACAAAAAAATCGCATTTTTTTCGGGCGGAGAAAGTAGAACCTGCCTTAATATAATAATTTGTACTCAAAAATGTACTACTAAATTATTTATAAATCAAATTATTTGTCAAACTGTTTTATAATTTTGGGACATGTTTCATAATAGTTACCTTCACCTTATAAGCACAGATATAAGTAAAATAATCCATTCTAATTTTAATATATTATCACGTATCATGTCTTACCTATTAATTAGTTTATATTAATTATTTTACATACATGAGTATTTTTAATTAATAATTATCTACTGTATATTTATTATCTACTGTAGAGTGGTATGATATGAATCGAATTGAAACTCAACATTTGTCAGCAAAATTAGCCGTAGAATACAAATAAAATGTTTCTTTTTAAATATCACCCCACAGGTATTATAAATGAAAATTATTTCTAGTACATAAAATACTACTTTATACTGATAATTAGACGTTAAAATAAATTGAATCGGTGAATGATAAAGGGGCAGTAGTTCAAGAAAGCTGTCCTTATGAAAAGACAAAAAAAACTGTCCCGTTCCGAAAATATTGGCAAATTGCCAATATTTTCGGTCCCTATAGCATAAGTCCTTATGGCAACGGTCCTTATAGCATGAAACGATGCGGCTGCCCATATAAAACCCGAAAATGCAAAAAAAAAACGAAAATCGATAAAAATGGACAACTGCCCCTTTAAAATTCACCGATTCAATTGTTTACACAATGTATCATTATTTTTAGCCATATTTCCTTAGAATAGAGTTAGAAAGTCACGGGATTTTCAAAGAATTTTCACTTTTTTTTCCAATTTCAATTAGAGTGAGGTAAATAATTAATTCAAGTTAACACAATTATTTGTGAACAATAAATCATTATTGTTAATAATATTCAATTTGAATAATGCTAGAAAGTTTCGTTTTTTTCTGAAATTTTCAAATATTTGTCTACTTTTCACTTGGAGTGTGCTAATAATTTATGTGAGCGTAAAAGAAGAATCTTAATTTGCACGCATAAGGTAAATGTCCCAGTCATCGTGACGGTCCCAGTAACCTAGAAAGTTGGTTATAGTTTGAATATATTGTTACAAAAATGTATTGAAAGTAACTTTTATAACTTTTTGTCCAGTTTTTACGTTGTGAGGTAATAATTAATGCAACTCAACAAACATGCTTATTTAAACAATTGATTATTGTTTATATTTATCTTCTTTTAGATTCATGCTAAAAAGTTTTTTTTCTGAAATCTTCAGTTTTGCTTTGAGTTATTAGTTAGTTGGTTGAAAGAAAATAATTTAAACAAAAAAGGTATCATGCACAAGAGACAAAAACAAAAAATGGAATAATTAGGAGTAGGTGGATTTTTTACTCGAATTTCTCTGCTCTCACCCCCACCGCCAGTTTGGTTCGAATGCCCAAAAAAAAGCTCCAAATTTGAGCAAAATCGTTTGATATTTAGGGGTGGGGCAAATACCGTGAAGTTTCTCATTTTTTTAACATGAGAAAAAATCAGCTTTTTGTAAATCTAATATTTAATCGCGATAATATGTTACAAATAATTCCGTGTTTCAGTATATTGTTCAGAATTCATCAAAGAATAAGAATCAATCATACATTCTGAGGTTGAATAATTTTTAACCACTCTCATCGGTCCCCAAAGAGAACCCCATACGTGACAAATTTCAATTTTGCGTAATATTGCGGTTTATTGACGCTTTTTGAAAGTTAAAAAAAAATCATCAATCGGTGATTCAAAATACCTAGTGATCAGTTAACTGATATTCAATTGTTCAAACAATTTTAATTTATTCAAACATTTAAGAGTATTCTTAAAAAGCAAAGTAGAACATGAAAATATTCCAATCTTTCGAATAAATAGCAAATATAAAATTTTCAAAAAAAAAAATTGTTTGATCAATTTAAATTTGTTCGAACATCTACGAATGTTCATAATAAACGAATTAGTACTTAAACTAGCTGTGAATTAGATCTCGAGCGTTTCCACTTTGTACTTATAATTATATGGTGCTCATTTCACCAGCAGTTTGCTTCCCGTTATCAAATGTTATTTCCTTCCTCGTAGAGAAAGCATTAGTTATTTTTTTCAACAATTTTTCGATTTCAAAAATTTATAAAGTACCATAGCTGCCCTACTCTTTGATAATATGTATTAATATTGTAGGTCGATCGATTCGTCTCGAACCGATGAATCTTTAATATTCTTGCATCAACTTTGAATTATGTTAATGAAAAAAGTTTTACTATGAAAATCTGAGTTTCAAAATATATAAATTACCGTAACTTCCCTACGCTTTAATAAAATGTATTAATATTATAGGTCAATCGATTCTTCTCGAATCAGCACATCTTTTCTGTTCTTCCATCAACTTTGAATTATGTTAACGAAAAAAGTTTTACTATAAAAAACCGATTTTTAAAATATCATTCAGTGCTAAAAAAAATGCAATGAATATTTTCAGAAATCCTTTGGTCAGTTTCAAGATATTAGTCGGGAAAACAAGCTCTCCAAACACACAAATCCGGACAATTGCTTAGAGCATTGTATTACATATTTTTTTAAATTGGGGAGAGTAAAATTAAGCGAATTTAAAATTTTTGGAAGATGTAACCATTACAAAGCATCCTCTATAAGGAAGCAAAATATTGAGATTTGTCGAAAATTTAGGAAGATAAAATTATTTTCCTGCTTTTTTCAGGTAAAATATATACTTGGAGAAATACGTATCATGCATTATAGTCGTCTAAAATAAGGAATTTCCTTATTTTTTGTATTTTTCAATCTTTGATAACAAAAAAACATGAGTACAGTACGCTCCCACCTATCGCGGAAGTATGGTTAGGTGAGTTCCTCCACCACATTAAAAATTTCTCTCCCCTTACACCTTATCCTCATATCTGATTGATTGAGAAAATTGAATCCGAGATCATTCAGAGGTTATTATGCTAATTTTACATATCAAGCCTAAAAAAATTTCTGGTTTTTACTAGTTTTATTCAAAAACAAATCAAATAAAAATTTGAGAACGCTGGATAGGCATGTATGTTTTTCCATATAAACCAATTTGTATTGAATTTGTGTATTTTTCTAAAGTTGATAGCTATTTGTAAATTAAAACTAACTTACCAAGTAGGTCACATTGGATGTCAAAATTTTTTGAAAAGACAGTAGTGGGATCCAAGCGGGTAGGAGAAGTCGCGATAGATGTTAATGAGATAGGGCCTATATAAGGCCATTGCAACAACGACTGATATCATTCTCCACATAGTTAATTTTTGGTCAAATCTAGTTATTTCACGACATTACTTTGAGGAAAAGTCTGGATTGAAAAAAAAAACATTTTCTTGAAATTCAGTATTCAAGATGACGGGAAGCGTGAAATTTTTTTTCTTGCTAAGTAAGTAATTGTCTATATAAAAAATACATTGTTGCTGTGAAGAGATTTCATTAAATAATTAAATAAATCTGAATTCTGGATTCATAGAGAGCTTTTTTATAATCTAGTCTGAATATTAATTAATTAATGATAAATTATAAAAAATAAAACAAATCAAAATAACATGTGTTACATCTATGTTACTTTAAATTATTAAAATCGTATTAAATGGTTTCATTCATAATGAGGGGCCCCTTTAAAGAGGACACTTAAACCACTTTAGATGAGTTTCGCTTAAGAAACACTCAAAATTAATACAGTTGCACTATTTAAACTAGTGCAGGCAAAAATATTCATATAACTTAGATATGCACATTTTATATCGCTTTATAATGAAACTTAATTCAATTATATGAAATTAAATTGGAAATAAACGAATGAATAAATAAATATGTTTTTTTTTATCTTTAAAGCTATGGCAACTTTATTCTCGGTGATGTTTGCAGTTCCTACACCTCATAAACCGAATACTGTAAGTTTCACTTAGAATAGTTATTTAATATTGCTATGATTATCAATTATTTAAATAATAGCAAATTGTCTTCTGCAAAAAATACCACTCTTGACATTCATTAGCTATGACATTAATTTTCGAAAATAGTTATTTTTTAAATATTTATGGGGGGAAAATTGTTTAAACAAATGAAAATTAGTCCAATAATCATCAAGTATGTTGAAAAAGAAATTAAAATTGAAATTCATAATGAAATTCATCAACTGTATCATTTATCTCGAAATAAAAAAAACTTTTCACGATTTACAGAAGAAAAAAGTTGTTCAAATAGACAATAATTGTTGAAGAATTAAAAATGAGTTGAACAGTACGTGAAATTTTGATACTTATCGAATGGAAATAATTAATCTTGAACAAAATTTTTAAAATACCATCTTTAGCATGAATTTTACATTAGACTGCTATTTTGCATTTTCGGTGTCATTTTTGGGGCTCAGTATAAGGGGGTTGGGGGGAGGCAATTAAAATTAAAAGTTATTTAAGGGAAATTATTTCTTGAACATTCCTTAAGAGGTAATTGAACTTAAATTTACAAAAAGTTAATAAAAATAACTTTCGGTTGTTTTTCAAAAACTAAGCTTTTCCCATTTTGAAATTCATGTTTATTTCTAAAGCCCAGGAGCACGGTTAATTTTGACCGATTTGAAAAAAAAGTACAGACGTTCCTTTTCCGAAAAACGAACAATTGTTCATACATTTCAAATTTATGACCATTTTTGTCACCAACTACCATTCTAATAATAAAGCAGAACGATTTTAGTGACAAAAAATTTCTGTCTACAAAAAACTGATACACATGAGTATTTGTTTAAATACATTGTTTATAATAATTTTGAATTTAATTTTCATGTCCGACCGTGACCACATACTTACAAAATTCGCTAAAAATCTATAAATTTTATAAAAATCCGAAAAGCTGTTCAGTACAAAAACAACTTGAATCGGCTCAAGTTTTTCTTGCAGAGAACGGCTCAATTATCACAAGAAAAATACGTTAGAATATGTTGCTTATTGAAAAATTACTTGCTTGTTAAAAATGCTATTCCTATTACCTTTGAAAGTATGTATCTGCTTATAATTCAATATGATATATATTTTAATATAATAAATGAATAAATATATAAAGATTAATGTGATATATTTTGTAGAATACTGCAGCACAGGGGATTTGTAATAATCAATGTACGGTAAGTAAACATCATTTTACAGTCTTTTTCATATTGAAAAACGAATGGCTTTACTTAAAATGGTAAATTTCAACTAAAATATATGTTTTAGAATCTGCACATTGCAGACTATTGCGGAGTAAATGACCATTACTATAGTACTTGCTTGGAAGGTTGCATGGCAGGTATGTTGTATAGAAAGACATCTTATTTTCTAAGGATTATATTTTTAAATATGTTAATTATCAACCTCGCACTCTCTCAAGTCGTCATTGTTTGTCTTAAGATTCAACGCAAAAATAGTTCAATGTGGAACATTTATTCACATTCCAAATACAACATATACCATTTGTTAAGGAGTATCAGATTTCTAAAAAAATAAAGAAAAATTTGAGAAACAAAAATTTCTAATAGGATAAAAAAGATGAGACAAAACAAACAAAGTGTAATCTTTACCCGCAATAAAAATAGACTTCTGTTTTTTCTGCGTAATTATGTATATTGAAATAAATATTATAACTATTTCAGGTGTCAAAAACGCATGTAACGGACACTGTCCTTGTCCAGCTCCGAAGAAAAAAGCACCTGGAAAATAATTTCAATATCCTGGATCGGAGGTGCTGAATACAATTTTTCGAATAGTCTGATAAAAATATATGTGAATGTTGATGATTCATAATGCATATATGTAGTTCAGGCGACTCGAAAAAAGAAAACATGTTTTTATCTACTGTAATGGAAGAAAATGTTTGCACTTCTCCGAATTATAAATGAAGCCACTTGACTTCAATTGTATACTCTTTAGTGAAAAAATGTATGTATTTCAATGTAATCCACATAATAAAACATCCAAGTATCATAATTTCAAATGTTTTATTATTTTCCTTGCTAATATTTTAGATTAGGATTAGTACAAAATCATTTATGCTTTTTTCAATCTTTGCGTTTTTGCTCATCAAGTGGTTGATTACGACTCTTTTTTCTCATATTCCACTTTTTTATTAATTTTGTACAGAGTAAAATATAATAATTTCGAATAAGTGAAGAAAATGTGGAATGTGGAATGATAGAGAAGAATAACTTCTGTCCTTCTTTTAACGCAGAACTACAATATCATCAGGTTTTTACAAAAGTTGTAATAGTTCTTGTAATAATTTTGAACAAACCAAGAAAAATCAACTCATTGTGATTATTTAGCAAATATATTTGCCTCCTTATAGAGAAAATAAAAAAAAATCTACATAGGTCAATACATAATTTTCGAATCAAGAAGTCTTTTCTATTCTTACATGAAATTCGAATTATGCTAATGAAAAAAGTTTTTCTATTTAAAACAGATTTTTCAATTCATATCAATGGCCATAACTTCCGTACTCATCAATACAATGGATTATTTCGATTTTTTTTCTTCTTATTTTTTTTTCTTCTTCAGAATTTCTTTTCTATTCTTGGATCAATTTCAATTTATGTGAATGAGAAAAATTTTACTATAAAAATTGATTTTTCAAATATAATAAATGACCATTCCTTAATCTTCAAAAAAACATATGAATATTACAGGTTAATTGATTCATCTGGAATCAAGCAATGTTTTACGTTCTTGCATCAGCTTTGAATTATGTTAATGAAAACACTTTTACTGCAAAAACCCCATTTTCAAAATATGACAAAGTACTAAAAAAGAGGTTATAAATATTTTAAGTATGTCTAGTCGCCCCGGAAATTGAGGAAGTTAGAAAAGGAAATGGACTATAGTCATCCCGAATTTCGAGACGACGAGACACTTCGAAATATTTTTAGAGATCCTTCACTCGTTCTTGAGTTGTCAGTGGTGAAAATAAGCCCTCAAAATTTCATCAATTTATCTGCAATTGTATTCAAGTTATCGTGTTCACAAGAAAGTGTTATTCATAATTCCTGCCATCCTTTAAAATTAGTCAGTAAACTTATTTCACACTGTCAATATTTCAATAGATTATACCATTAAAGTTTTATTTAGAAATTAGTAGTTTGCATCCAAATAAGTGATAAAAAAATATGCAATATATATTTAAAAACTACAGTCTACAAGAAACGTTAAAGATGTACTCAGAAAAATGTCCTCTAATGTGAAAAGGATGTTTGAGACACAAATGGAATTTTCTCTTAAATTTAAGGTTAAGCAGATTTTTATTTGTGTCAAAAAACAATCTTTTTACAACAAACATTACTTGTTTGCCACAAACTTTATCTAATCTTCCAGTCAAATAATTCTGTTTTCATAAAAATTTGAATGTTGTTCAAAACAAAACATGCAAGAGGATCATGGTTTTGTTTCAAGACAACTTTGTCCGGGTGACCTATTAAAAATTAGCCTTGACATTCGAAAGATGACAGCACCTTCCAAAATATAGATAAAATATATTTTTTCCAAATGCTGGAAATCTTATCAAGTGTTGTGTTAAATGAGCCCTAGTTAAAGTAATTTTTGCAACACCCACCTCAAAAGTTGACGTTTTCATGCTTCGGACAAAATCTGATAGGACTTCTAATATTTCAAAGTTATTTTAGTGGATTCTACCAATTTTAAGGGAATTCAACGGGTGTATCGAGAACTTTAGGGAATGAATGATATTAATTTTATTTGCAAGGGCTTTTGATTATTTCTACAGATTTCTAAATATTTCAAAGATTTCAAAGGAATTTAAAAAATATTGAAAGATTTCAAGCATTATAAACGGATTTTAACAGATTACAAAGAATTTTATAGATTTACAGTGCATACAACGAATTTTTATGGATTTCAGTGAAATTTTAAATGATTGAAAAGATATCAAGGGTATTCGCCAATTTTTGCTGCTCAAACTTTATTTTAGCAGAATCTCTGTTTTGTGTAATTCCATATGAGAGTATGAGTGATGCAAAATAAAACGTTTTTCAGTAGTTTCTCTAGTTTTTCCATTAATTCTTTCAATGTTTCTCTGTTACTTATTCCAAAGCTGATTTTCTAATAAAACTTTATAATTGCGAAAAATTATATATAGGCCTATCATAATTTTCCCATAATATTTTCTCCCACGAGCCATGCAATCTGTATGACACTATACAAATTCATAAAACTCATGAGATATTCAATAATCTCGTGAAACATTTATCAGTTACACACATGTAACCTTTTGAAATTCCATGCAATTTTGCAATCTTGCAATTTGTATAGTGGGAAACTACAAACTTTCTCGTGGAAATATATTAATTTATTCAGGGTTGTATATATAATATAATTGAACTTAAAGAGACAGGAAACGTAGAAAACAGAAGAGTTAAATAAAAGATGATTGCTTAATATTTTTATATTTTCAACAATATGAAAACAACATTGTAAAACTTGTCAATAAAGGCCTCGTCATCTGATCGTGGATCATACTTCGTCACCTTCGCCAAGACAACGTTTTAACAAGTTCCTATTTTAAAATGAAAACACAAATATTATTCAGACACCTAATTTATTTCACCTTACTTTATTAACTTTTAAACCAGCAAGTGAGAAACACAACGAAATTTAATAAAAAACAAAAGCACGTACATGATAAACATCAGGTCCATCAATCTATTTAGAAAACAATCGAAACAAATTCACTGATTAATTAGTAACTGAAATCATTAATGTAATAATCAGATTTTCCCAAATTGACTTCATTTAAATAAAATTATGATTTTTTTCACTATTCAATTAGTGTATTCTTGAAATTTGACTATTTTATTACTCAAATACTCAATTACTGTTAAACGATCGACCTTTCCTACTTCAGCATGTGTATTTTAAAATTTTTGTTTAGCCATCTTTTACGAAAAAGGATCAATACCAATCCTGCACCTTAAAATTTGGATTGCATGACTTAATTCAGATTCGATTTTCAATAAATCTCAGAAAGTTTAAGCATATAAATTAATTATTTATATTTTAATTTGCCTTATTTTAGTGTGGCTATCTCGAAAAATGAATGACTATCAATTATAAAGTTGGCGATTGAAAATATTATTTCAATAAAAATTTAGAAAATCAAGGAAATCTTGAAAAAGTGAAGTCAAAGCAACGCTTCACATTCTTTTCGATTAAAAATTGTACTCATTTGAAAAAAGTAACAACATCTTGTTATAATGCAACAAGCATAATATCTACTTCAATAAAATAGAAACGTAAATTAAATATTGTCGTACGTAGTGTAGACCACAATTTGATAAATCATGAAAATGACGATTTCACTTCAGAAAAACTTGCCTATTGAAGATTAAAAATAGCACTCTCAAAAAATGTTTAAGGACATTCGGTTAAATGAGTAGTTTTCAGATGATACATGTAACCGATACTTCCGATAGAAGAACGTTTTTCCTTTATCATAATGGAACAATGATATAAGAAGGAATAATTTTTCCTTTTTTCCCTTAAATTATTTATTTTATATTTAGATTGGTAAATCAAATTTGACTTCAGCCACCTACTGAAACTATATAATTGATGAAACTGAATTAGTCTAAATAAGTATTGAGGCAAACTAAAAGTGTAAAGAAGAAAAGAAAGGAGAACATTCTAGACAAAAATAAAATAAAAAAATAAATCATCATAGGTGAACAAGTAATTTCATAAACATTATATTTTAAACCATTATTTCTTTACTCATGAAAAATAAACTTCAGGTTCAATTATATAATAAATGATGAAGAAATTAATTTTTGAAAATCTTACACCTCTTAAATTAATTCTACATCTTTTGAAATATATATAACATGTTACCATAGATTTCTAGGTTTAGATCTACATCAAGTTTTAATAAAAAGTCTGTAGTAACATATCCTAGAAACATATTCTGAGAATTTCTGATATCTTGAAGAGTTTAAAATTTTTTACTTTTTTCGTCATCTCTGAATTTTAATCTTTTACAATAAATAGGAAAATTTTCAAAACTATTATAGATACAGGCAATCCCTGTAACATATTATCGAGTATTTTGCTCCTGACTTCTCGTTAAAATTTGGTACCAATCGGTTTGATAAATTAGGATGTACATGTGAACACAGGTAGAGAATTAGTTGTTTTCAACTTTTTTGTTTGTTTTAATCTCACAGTTTCTAAGAAACTAAAATGAAATAGAGCCTGAATTTATTTTTTAATGATTGATTAATCAGCTACTAAGTTTTATTGAAACCGATTGAGAACTACGCCGACAATCTAAAAGTGTCCAAAATACATGATTATTTCAGATAAAGATTCTTGGTTCCTTTTTTGCACTTGATGACGATTCGCTATCGCGAATCTTGATATTTACATTTGCCCGTAACCCTGAAAACGTGCTTGTCAAGTCTACATAAATACTAGATAAGGCAATTGTGAAAACGACTCATATCATTGTCCAAATATTCAGTTTCTTACCAAATCTCGTATTTTGACGATATTTCTGTTGGATAAAAATCTGCATTGGAAAAATATTAGCTTGAAATATAATTTTCAAGATGACGAGTAAAAGGACATTCGCTTTCTTACTAAGTAAGTCATTATTTATAATATACATAAAATGAATACTTGTAGTAAAGAGATTTTATTGAAGATTTAATTAATATTGGAGGGAGAGTGGGCTATGGTGGCGCGCTTTGACTTAAATGCGGGAGGGTTATAACTGCGCACCGACTCATCTCTCGAAAATCAAATTTGTTAAATTCCAAAAAGTTACCCTATTGCTTTGAAAATTACAGGGAATTTTTCGTATGTACAGTTTTTGTTAGTGAATAATAATAAAAAAATATGAATAAAAAAAATTTTTGCTCAATTTAGAATTTTTTGAAAATGGTGAAAAAATATGTTTTTTTATTGAGTCCTATGCACATATTTTGGGAAGAGTTAAGTATTTATGTTTCTTTGATTCAAGCTGAAGAAATTTCAGGATCGACATATTCAATTTTTTTTAAATGTGTGCAGAGTACTCCATCCCAAAAAACATGTTTTTTGGTTATTAAAAAAAATTCTAAATTGAGCGAAATTTTTTTTCAATTCATATTTTTTTATCATTATTCACAACAAAAAACTGTACATTGAAAAAATTCGCCATAATTTTTGAAGCAATAGGGAATTTTTTTTGAATTTTCAAATAAAAAAAGAGAACAGAAGATATTAACCGATTTCAAATTTTTTTGTTATATTATATGCTTTTCAACATTTTTAACATTTTCAAAAATAGAAAAAAAAACTTTTTTTCTGATAGATTGAAAAATTTCAATACAAATTTCCACTATACATATATCAAATATATCACGAAACTATCCCAGCGAAATTTTTCGATTGCACCAAAATTCAGGAAGTTAGTTTTTTTTTTTTAATTATGCAATTGCAGTTTTTGAGAGATTTAAGAGTTTTAATCTCGATCTTGTCTACATTGTTTCATTTTTTGAAGAGAACCGTCCATATAACTTAATTGTCAAGCGCGATGCGCGAGTGTCGCTATGAGGACGTACTAGTAAAAACCGCAGTTACTTTGAGAACAGTCTTTGAAAACAGAAATTGAAAAAAAATTTTAGTTCCAATTTATGACTGTAGTCCATGATGGGTTCAACTCGAAGTTTTTGATTTAGGTTACAATATTTATGCTATTTATTTGTTTTCGTGGTTTCTTACATATTCTGGAGAAGATGGATTAAGATTTAGAAAAAAAAATTTTGGATAATTTAATTTTTCCTGAGCGATTTCAAAGGGATTTTTTGCGGTCTTTCATTCTGTTACATCCATTTTTTTTTAACAAGTTATCCAGTGAAAAGTTTATCAAGTTTTTTTTGCCATTCAAACAAGTTTAATTTTTTTCAACTACTTCCAAATAAAAGCTTGATTTTTTCACAACAAAATCTCATATCGACGATAAGGAGTTCCTAATAGTATCGAAGATGTAGTAGGGTGATATTTCGAGATGAACTATTGTCGAGTAGGCAAAAAATTCTAAAAATATGTAAGTGATTGAAAGACATGACTTGAAAAAGTTAGGAAAGTTGAGAAATGATTCTTTTTTTACGAATTACAATTTGGAAAAAATAAATGAATGAATTTTTTAATTTTAAAGCCATCGGAACTTTATTCTTGGCCTCCTTTGCAGTTCCTGTAGCTGCAGACGATTTTGTGAGTTTTACCTTACTCAGAACAGTTATTTAAAATTCCTATATTACATATAATATGAGATTCCTTTATTTTTTACATTCAGGATGTTAAACAGATTTCTTTTTCCTAAATCTAGTGATAATCAAATTATTAGAAGAAAGACTGAAAATTACATACAAGTGTCTTGATAATAGTAAAATTACTTGCCCACTGAAAGTGCTGCTTTTACTTTTGTCAATCCGTATCTATACAATTTACCAAAAATTTAAATTATATGGAATTTGTGTACAATTTTAAATTATCAAACTATAATAACTTTGATAAATAGTACTTTTACTAATTAGAATGTTATTTCTTGTAGGATACGTGTACAGACAAATGCCCGGTGAGTGCAAAAATTGATATAGACTTTTCATATGGGGAAAAAATTACGATTTTTCCCAAAATTTTGAACTGAAGAAAAATATGTTTTCAGACTCCTGGAACGGACATGGTTTGCACACTTTTTCGTGATACTCCTAACAGGATGGGTAGAGGGAGACTTGCCTGCCTCAAAGAATGCAAACTACGTTAGTTGTGTTGAAAGACATTTTCCTATATAGTCTGAGGATTTATTTATATAAAAGATTAAAATATTGATTTTTCAAATTGTTCACTTTGAAACGCTTATGATTTGAAATTTATAAACCTGAATTTATTTAAATTTAAAAGGTTCAATGCGATATAATTTAATTCAGAAAATTGATTTACATTCCAAATATTATAACAAGTCATTTTCTTGGAAGGATCAGATTTTTAAAGAGATATACATATTTCCATCATAATAAATATTATTAACTATTTCAGCTATCAAAGAAATAAATATGGCAGAATGCGAGAGAATCGTATATGTTCCATAAGGCAGATGGTCCAGAAGAATAAGGAAACATATTTTCACCCACTTCAGTGGAATAAACTGTTATACTTTTTAACGTGAAATATATGTGATTCACGTAATAAACTTTCATTGATGATAATTTCAAATGTTTTATAATTCTCTTTGCATACTAAAATTTCAAAGATATCAAGGACTTTCAAGGGATTCAAGGAAGGTATACATATACGAGTACATGTAAGACACAAAATACATATCAGATTTCAAAATTGGTTAACCCCTCGTAGCTATCCTTGTAGCATTTTTTGCATTAGATCCCACAAAGTTATTGGCCCGATAAAAAATTACATCGTGAAATTTGTGAGAAAAATTAGTTGATACAATATTAAAAGTTCTACGCATATGAAGTGCCCCATTTAAATGAAATGGGGAAAATTCCATTTTTTGTAAAAAAAAAAAAAATGATTTGAACGTGGAAATTCGTGATATTGTGTATACCAGTAAAAATAAATATTCGTCCATCTGAAACTCATCAAAGAATACGAATCTATAATTGATGGGTGGCAGTGCAGAACTAGATCACAAACAAAATGGAAATTGTTTAGAAGAGCAAAAAAAGCATTCTTTGAAATCAAAAACTCTGCTTAAAGATTAAACAAAAGTCCACTTCTAAGGTAATGTGTCGCTGAATTGAATTCAGAAAAATTTGATTGAAAAAAGTTATCCAGTCAAATTTTGCATAAAACTAATACCTTCTCATTAGAATGAGAATGTTAGCCAAATGTTGGCGTTTATGTCCTTTAGCGGTACCAAACCTTTGGTTTTGGTGGGAGAAAAGAAAATTTTTCGTTTATTGTACAAATAATAAAATATGAATTAAAATATACTGATCTACACTGGAATTTTATAGATCTTGAATTTTTTTTAAGTTTCTTTATGCTCATAACTCTTACATTGTTCTTACCTTTTAACATGGAAACAAAAATTTCGATATAAAAATAAGATGATTTAATACATTTTTTTGACAAATAAGTCCAAAAAACATGATAAATGGAATCTTATAGAAAATTCAAATGAAATTCAAATGATCGAGTTCAATTATACTTGTATAAATAATTCTTTCGGAGATACCTTCTTATGATTCTTGAATATTAAAAAGATATATAAAGAATGTTTCGGACAATGTCAAAAGCGGCATGTGATACCATAAAAAATCAGTTTGAAAATACATAGTCAAAAAATGTTATAGGACACGACTGTCACAAGTTCTCTAAACACACGTATATGATGCTTCAACTTCCGATTTAAGAAACGTACAAGAGTATAATCAATTCTTCATTATTCTTGGACATTATCTGAAATATGCCCATTAATTAAAATTCCTGATATCCTTTAAAATCGAACAGTAAAATTATTTGAAATGTCAATATTCCACGTAATGGTACCATTAAAATTTTGTTTAGAAATGAGGGACCGTACTCAAATTACGTAACAGCTCAAGGGGTGCCAAAGAAAACTGGTGAGTGAAGAAAGGAACCTAGCCAACAACAATTTTTGTTGAAGCCAGGAAAAAGTCAGGGATTTAGAAAAAAAAATCCAACTGTCAAGCAGAATAAATTTGAAAATTTTCAGTTTTTATTTGAAATTGTTTTATTCCGCTTATAAAAGATTCTAGGTTCAAAATGTTACATATGTAATATTCTGGTCTCTGAATATATTCAAAGAAATATATCTTAATGGTCAGAGAAAATGAAAAATTGGTCAGGGAAAAATTAAAGAATTTTTAAAAATCAAGTTTTGCGGTGCCAACGGCGATACCACGCTGAAAACACCAGTTCTCGTAAGATCACTGAAGTCAAGGAGTGTTGGGCGTGGTTAGTACTTGGATGAGTGACCGTTCGGGAATACTGCGTGCTGTTGGCCCGTCGTGGGTGTGATGAGCCACACTAGTAGTACTAGTAATAAATAATCCACCTAGAAACACTACCCGAATCGGGTAGTGTCACGCCTACCCCGAAAGGGAAATGACTTAATGGTATAAAAAAAAGTTTTGCGGTAACCCTGATATAACATTCTTGTTAGTAATTTATTTGCTTTGTATTTATTTATTTTTTGCAGTTTTCGCTTGCAAATTCCACTCTTTCGTAGAAAATTTACCTTTCAAGAAAAATTCATATTTTGGTGTTGAAAAATCAATTTAAATGTTTTTTGGTTACAAATTCAACTTTTTTTTTGTTGAAAATTTGTGATTTTGCTTTAAAACTTCATCTGCTTTAGTAAAAATGTTATTTTTCTTGGATAAGAATGCAACTGTTTGGTGAAAAATTCAATAGTTGTGTTGAAAGTCATCCTCTTTGGTCGAAATTGCATCTATTTTGTTGAAAAATCATCTGAAATCTTTTTTGGATGAAAATTCGAGTACTCTTTTGAAAATGTATCTTCTTTAATAAAAAATTCATCCGTCTGAGAGAAAATTCATCTTTCTTTCATAAGAATGCAAATGTTCGGTTGAAAATTCAATAAATTTGTTAAAAAGTCATCCTTTTGGTGCAAAATCTACTGTTTTGGTGAAAATTCAATTATTTCATAGAAAATTTACCTTTTAAGAAAATTCACATTTTGTGTGGAAAAATCAATTCAGATATTTTTGGGATGAAAATTCAACTAGATTTTTTATTATATGTCTTTCTGATTCTAAAAAATCATCTGTGTTAGTAGGAAATTAATCTTTCTTGGTTGAAAATGCGACTGTTTGATTGAAAGTTAAATAATTTTGTTAAAAATTCATCCTTTCCGTATGAAAATTCAACTGTTATTATTGAAAATTCGTCTTTTTGGGTTGAAAATTCAAGTACCTTCGTTGAAAATTTACGTATTATTCAAACTATTTTGTTTGAACCACTTTGTTGAGAAATCATTTTTTTGGTTGAAGATTCATATTTTTAGTTGAAAATCCATCTCTTCGGTTAAAGTTTGACTATTTAGTTTAAAACTGATCTGTTTTAATTAAAAATTTAACTACGTGGGTAAAATTTGAAAATTGTTTGAAATGAAGTTCCATCTCTTTGGTTGACAATTTAACTATTTTATTGAAAATAAATGTTTTTGCTGCAAATTCCTATTTTTTTGGTTTAAACTTCAATTTTTGTATAGAAAATTCGTCTTTTGGCTTCAAGATTCAAAAATTTAGATAAACTTTTTCTCTTTTATTATTATCCTTCTTGGTTGAAATATTAAATATTACACGTTTTCGTTGCGAATTTATCTTTTAAGGTTGAAAATTCAAATATTTCGTTGAGAATTTAATTGTTTTGTAGAAAATTTAATTATTTTGTAGGAAATTTAGGTGTTTTCATAAGAAGTCATCTTTTATCGTCGAAAAGTCACTTTTTTTTGTTTAGAATAGACTAATTTGAAAATTTTGAATTTGTATATGAATGCTAATGGTATTTCAAGGTCAAGAACAAAAAATTGGTCGAGGAAAAATCATAGAATTTTGAAAATGAAGTTTTCACGTTGTTCATGTATTATCTTAATTACAACAAATTTCCACTAGTTTCAAGTTCCATATCTTATTATTTCTGGCAAACATAAATTACGTACAGCAAGATATGGGGAGGGGGGGATAGAAATATGTTGTTAGGGTTCGTTACAGGGGGTATCGGGCCACTAAGCATGTGGCCTATTGGAAATTAGTCTTGACTTCGAAAGATGATAGCGCCGTACAAAATACCGATCCAAATAGTCCTGCAAACTTTCTGGAAGTTTAATAAATTCTGCGTTGAATGAGCACTAGTTGAAGTAACTTAGCCCTGAGGGTATTGAATTATCACGCGAGGAAAAAAAATAAAAATAAAAAGCGGTCATGCTCGCACATGAAAATTATTATTTCATGAATCCATGAAGATTTTTCCATGTTTAATTTCTCAAATGGAAGGTTTATTTCTGACGATGTCTTTTGTGAAATATCAAATTAATAAGTTTATTTTTCTAGATCCTGCCAATAGTTGAAGTTGAAGTACAAAATTGCTCGAAAATCGGAATTTTAACAAGGCCAAATTATTTCATAGGTATTTTATAAGCTTTTGAATATTTTTATCTACAATCTGAACAGTGCTATCACTTGTCAAAGCCAATGCTAATTTTTAATAGGTTACCCGGTTAATGGCCAGATACTATCTGTGGCGTCGCGTAGGTGGCGTAAAAATATAAATTAAGTTAAAATGTTCCATTTCTTTATTTAATACATAGAATAAAAGACTTCTCTACTTCCGCACATCAGTAAAACCATGTCTTTAATCGCAATACAATTTAAACTTTTTATTATTATTAAACGTTTTTCTACCAAACTGTTTTTTTCTTCAGAACATATGTTATTACAGATAGCGAGGTCGTAACATATTTTCACTTGCCCTTAACCTTAAAACGTTCTCGTGAAGTCTACATGAATAATACATAAGGCAATTGTAGAAACGACTGATATAATTTTCCAAGTATTCATTTTCTTACCAAACCTCGTATTTGGACGACGTTCATTTTGAAAAAAAATCTGGATTGAAAAAATATTGTCTTGAAATTCAGTTTTCAAGATGACGAGGAAAGTAACATTCGCTTTCTTCCTGAGTAAGTAATTATCTATGTTAAAAGAAAATACATTTTTGCGGTGAAGAGGTTTTATTTATGATTTAATTATTAATGTAGGGGTGAGTGGGGTATGGTGGCGCGCTTTAACTCAAATGCCCTATTAATTATGATTTAAATGTGATTTTTGTGTGAATTTTTTAAGGTGAAGCTTACACTGCCAGAAAAAATATATTATTACTCAAACCCGTTCCTTACCTAGGTCATTATTTAATACTTAATTATTTCATGGGTGTTACATTTTCACCGACGTGCCCCACACATTCGGGTACGGCGGACGTTATATTACTATCATTTGTTTGAACAATAAGAATATAATAGAATACAAATTATGCAATATGATAATTCTACAGAATGTAGTGTAAAAAATAAAAATATAACTGGAGATATTTCCCAAAATAAATACATTTTTCACTTATCAATGAAGGTAAAGTATGCGATAAAACCCAGTTATAAGCTCTGACTCCCTGCGAAAATAAATATGGCGTGCCGTTGCGTCGTGCCCCGTACGTGACGTTGCAAGATTTATTTAATTTTAATACATTTCAAACGTTAAAACAAAAAAATTGGTGATATCAGAAGTTCGAAAAAATACTCCAGCTATCGAATCATAATATTGTTATGCTTCATGAATTCTGAAATATGCTATAAGTACTTAATTTCTGTTAAAGATTTTTCCATCTATTCTCGTCAAAATTGTTATTTATTATTACTCTTCTGATAAGTATTTTGGAACAAAAATTACATGAAGCACTACTTTCTTATTAAAAAAAATACATATCTTATGTGAAAAACTAATATAAAAGTTAAAAAACACGTGCGTTATTTCAAATATCTATCGTGTTCCGCATCGTCACACAGAGGGACAAAAAAGAGTTTCTGTAGACAAATTAATTTCCAGCCAACACTACTTATTCGATTTGGACTTTTTTTTTATGAAAGATTGTTTCATTTCGAGAAGATTTGTGTGTTTGGACTTTTAATCAAAAATTTGGTTAGTTTTTTATTCAACAACAAAACTGAAATTTTTAGGATTTCCTCGTGCCGGGCAGATATTATAGTTTCAGTCCGATGTCCGTCCATCCGTCCATTTGTCCGTCGTATTTTTTTCAAGAAGTAGAAGTGAGAGGAAATGAGAAAGGGGAAGCAGTGGAAGTGATGGAAAATGAGGGTAGGAAAATTGAGGATAACTGTGGGGCTGCGAGTAAGGGAAAATAAGTGGCGGGAAAGTAGGGAAAGGAAGTCACAGTGGGACGGAATCCCGAAAAGCTGGCCAAAAGTAGAAATGTTGGATCCAATATGGCAGTCTAGTATACTAAATAAATTTTGATTTTTCTTGGAAATTGGTATAAGGGGGTTTTCGAGGTCATTGATTACGAATCCGAAGTCAAAGTTTCCAAAAAAAAAATGGCGGACCCAATACGACGGGCAAATATGATAAATAAGTTTTTGATTTTTTTCAAACATTGTATAAGGGGATTTTCGATGTTGCTGATCACGAATCCGAAGTCAATATTTCCAAAAACAAAATGGCGGATCCAATATGGCTGTCGATTATGACAAATAAATTTTTGATTTTTTCAAAATTGGTATAAGGGGGTTTTTGAGGTCGCTTATTACAAATCCAAAGCCAAAATTTCCAAAAACAAAATGGCGCTCGAGTATGATGAATAAATTTTTGATTTTCTTCAAAATTGGTGATATATGATACAACGTTTTCGATACAGTATTGTGTTCACACAATGGGTATTGGGATGTATGTATACATAATCTGGCCCAAATAATTTTTTTCTCTGAAAACATTGATTTTTTCTGGTGGATTTTGAAATTACGCTTTTAAATGAAAACATTTCATACTTGGCACTTTTTAAATATATTTATCATAAAAGGCCAAAAATCGTATTTAATTCTTCCATTATCATGACTTTAAATGCTATGCTGGGCCTTTCAAAGGATGTTCAGCCAAAAATGTATGAATACAAAATTTCCCTATTTTGGGGCACAGATTTAAAATCCATAATGAAAAATGGGTATTTATGAGAGGGAACAATTATTTGGGCCTAATTAGGGCCATCTAGGACTCTGGGCCCATACTATCAATACACTACTGTATACATTTTTCAACGCCTTATTATGGGCGGGGGGCAGTTTGGGGCAGCTGTATTTTTGATATTCTATCAAGGGATATCCTAATCTAGAACCTACGACAGGTCCGGTCGCACGATATGACACGATCTTGAAGGTGTTCTCTAAATGTTTATAATTTTTCATAGGGATTTCTCATTCTTCTTCATGAAATTCAGGAATTTTTTAATCTTCAATTCATGATGAAAAAAATTTAGGATTAATATACTAACCACATAACACGCAATGTTGCAGACATATTGCTGCAATATATAATTGAAACATTGGCAACATTCCAAATGAAAATTGCAGCAGCGTTCAAGCAACATGAAAATGTCCGACTCAGGCAATATTTGTCTGAAATATTTCAGCAATATTTCAAGAGAATATTGAGGGGAGCGGAAGTAGAGGAAGTGATGGGAAATAAAGGGAAATTAGGGGAATGTGGGAAGTAGTGGGGTCGTAAGGGAGGGGGGGGGTTCAAGGATGCGTATTTAGGATGAGTAAGGGAGAATTATGGGAGGTAAAGTAGGAGAATTGAGAGGTAGGAAATCATGAGAAGTAAGGAGTAATAAGGGTGGGGAAGTAGGGAAAATGATCAGAAGTGAAGCTGGGTAGACGAAGAAGAAGTTTGAGAAGTGAGGATTCTCAAGTGAGACGAAGGGATTTTTGAGAGGGGAAGGCTTGAACGACTTAATTAACGTCTTTAATGTCAGAAGTACCTTTTTTTAGATTTTCAGATATATCAAACAAGGTCTTATATCTATGCTGAAACTATCTATTGATACTTTTTCTGTGGGTGAGCATATTTACAAAAAAGACTTTTTTCGCGTTATAAACAAATTAATCGACAAGAGTTATTTTTTGGGATTAGCAGGGTTTAGCTAATCCAAATGCAGAGTTTTGTATACATTGTGAAAGGAAATTATTTGTTATTAAAATTAATTCAAAAGATATGCTATTTGGAAACTTTATAACGATTGTTGTTTGTTGATTACTCAAAAAATTCAGAGTATAGCTGTTTTTCAACAAATACGTTCAATTTCTGCTTACTCAATCAACTCTTTGCCATAATACTTTTAAGAATTATGAATTATTTTTGAAAAATTCCATAAGCAACAAAAAGTATCATAGACAATCATAGACAAAAATTGCGCGTGTTCATTAAAAAATAGCCATACTCTGAATTTGCTTATAAAAATTGCTCAAAAAATTAATAATTCTTTAATTATCGTAAAGTATCATAGCATCAAGTTATGGAAAAGACATTCTTACAAGCATTTGAATCCGTAGAAAAAAATCGAGGCTATTCGTTGACAAAGATTCAAAATGTTTAGTTGATTACAAAAATTGTTTTCAAAATTTTAAAGTAGCATCTCTTTCAAATAATCGTCATGAAACATTGCCATTTTTCACATTTTATACCAAAAATCTGGATTTGAATAAGCTAAACATTGCCAAACCCAGGAAATAACTTTTGTTCATTAATTTTTTTATAACGTAAGAAAGAATTTTTTCAAAATTATTCTCCACCATTAGAAATTATTTCTACACAGGTTAAGCATAGATATAAGATTTGTTTTTGTATAAAAATGAAAAATTATTCCATCAGAAATCAAAGTACACAAATCTTTAAAAATATAATAATCTTTCATTTAAAAAAAAATGTCTAAAGTCTATGAATGGTGTAGGATAAACATTTATTTGTCCACAGACAATTTTTCGCCACGCTGTGCACCACCATAGCTGACTCTCCACTGTATGAAATCTGGATTCGTGAAGAACTTTTGTTATAACTCACGAGACATTATTTTTGAGCTACCCAATTTTTAAAAATTTTTCAAATTTCCTTGTCTAATCGATAGCAGTTTATTCCTACAAACCGCTCTCACACACCACTCCAATATGGTGGTCTGAAAATGCATTGGAAAATTTTATTTTCGAATTTACATGCATATCAAATTAACCCCAAAATTTTGTTGGAACCGCAAAAAAGAATCCGTTTTTTGTTGGAAGAAATTATATTTAAATGTCCCATAAGCCCCATGAAGTTTAACACGTATTTCCCATAATGAGGTGTTTGTCAATTTTATTCAGAATCGTCAATATTATGTGTATCAAGTTGATTCTATTTGAGTCTATTTTATAAGATTCCAAAAAACCTTACATGTGAAATATTGGTTTTGGCGAGTTTCGTAGGCTAATAATTATTTTTTTCCGGTTTCGGTTAGAGCAAGGCAATAATCAATTCAAGTTAACAAAAACTTTTTTCTCAGTGAGGTAATAATAATTGCAAGTTAAGAAGAATTGTTCAGACAATTTATTATTGTTTATAACTGTCTTCTCTTAGAGTGATGGTAGAAAGTTGAGGTTTTCTCTTGAATTGAAAATTTTTTTCCTGCTTTTTCACTTAGAGTGAGGTAAAAAATCAAGGTTAACAGAAACAATCGTGTAAACAATTTATTATTGTTATCACTACCTTTTCTTATAGTAATGCTAGAAAGTTGTGGTTTACTCTGAAATTTTCCACATTTTGTCAATTTTTCATTTAGAGCGAGGTTATAATTAATACAAGTTCATAAAGAAAATTATTTTGTTAAGGAATATCTTTTTCTTGTTGATATTTTTTTCTAAAATAGAAACTTAAACGTTATTCATTTACATCTCACTTTACACTAGAGTTTATACCAATTAATCATTTAAAGAAGACCATTTAAATGTATCTATATATGTATATTATCATCGACAACTTTTTTCTACAGGGCAAGGGATGGAGGAGACGCTGAGTGTGAAATTCTAATTTTTTATTTCCCACTCTGCGATAAACTTCGTGTTGCAATTTAAAACAAAATTTACACCGGTTATTTACAATTATTCATAATTATTTTAAACACGTTAGCAAAAAAGTAAAATACTTCATTCCGAAAAAATTGGAATACTATTTAAAAAATAATTCCTGTAGATGTTTATATATTATATGACTGAATAAATATAAATACTTTCTAGCATTCGTTTTAGAGAAGATACTTACAAATAATAATACACTTTCTAAACAACTTTGTTTGTTAACTTGCATTAATTATCACCTCAATAAGGAAAAACTGGACAAAAAGTTATAAATTTCAGAAAAAACCACAACTGTCTCGCATGAATATAGGAGGACGTAGTTATAAGCTGTAATAATTTGTTTGAACAATCATGTTTGTTAAATTGCATGAATGCTTACCTCACTCTAAGTTGAAAGAGAAAAAAAATTCTACATTCCAGAATAACTGCAACTTTCTAGCATTATTCTAAAAGTATATTGTTATGAATAATAACACATTGTTAAGACCATTATTTTTACTATTTTTCAACCAAAAATTTGAAAGCAAGATGAAAAAAGCAGGACAAAAAGCGACTTTTTAACTCTATTCATGCCGTTATTATAAAAGGGCCATAACTTTCTTTCTAATAATTCAATTTAATTCTTCACGAGTGATTTCAGAGGGGTTCCTTGCATCCTTTCATTATGTTAAATCTATTCCTTTATTTTCTTGAAACAAGTTATCCACTGGAAATTTTATAAAATTTTTTGTTATTTGGACAAGCATAATATTTCTTGAAACTATTTTTGAAAGAAATCTTTATTTTTACAACAAAATCCCGTAAGGAGATTTCGTAAAAGTCTGTAAATTTTGCTACGAACAATTATCGAGCAGGAAAAGAAATTCTAAAAATACGAAAGTGATCGAAAGACATGGCTTTAAAAAATTGGGACAATTAGAGAAGACTGCCCTTTTTCTGAAATTAAATTTGAGATTAATAGATAAATGCCTTTTTATTTTTAAAGCCATCGCAACTTTATTCTTGGCCTTCTTTGCAGTTCTTGCGGCTGCAGAAGATACGGTGAGTTTCACTTTACTCGAATAGTTATTAAAAATTCCTATATTACATATTATATCAGATTCCATTATTTTTTATATTCCAGTTATTAAACATTCGTTTTTTTTTTCTTAATCCAGTAACAATGCAGTTATTAGAAGAAAAACTGAAAAATGCATGAAAGTATCTTGATTGTAGTAAAATTACTCGCCCACTGAAAGTGCTGCTCTAGCTTTTATCAATGCGTATCTTTAAGAATTAGCAAAAAATTTTGAATTATGTAGAATTTGTAAGCAATTTCAAGATATCAAACTATGAAAACTTTGATGAATAGTACTTCTACTAATTAAAGTGTAATTTCTTGTAGGATGCGTGTACAAGAAACTGCCCAGTAAGTAAAAAAATTCAATATATACTTTTTTATACGGGAAAGCGATTTCGGCTTCCCTCAAAATCATGAACTAAAGAAATGTATGTTTTTAGACCCCTGGGACGGATATAGTTTGCACACTTTTTAAGAATCGTCCTGAGAGAATGGGTTACGGAAGATTTGCTTGCCTCAAACAATGCCACCTAGGTTAGTTGTGTGGAAAGAAATTTCCTTATATCTTCACGATTAATTTTTTAAATATCTGGAAATACCGATTCTTTGAATTGTTCACTTTTAGACGCTCATGATTTTTAATTTATCGACATCGAACGCTTTCAAACTGCATTTATTTAAATTCAGAAGATATAATGCCATGTAATTTAATTTGGAAAATTTATTTACAGTCAAATATTAAAACATGCTGCTTTCTTGGCAGTATCAGATTTATAAAAATATTATTATTCATATTATAATGCATAATCATAACTATTTCAGCTATCCAACAAGTAAACAACGAACAATGCCCATAACGTACGTTGTCCAGAAGAATAAGGAAACATATTTTTATCTACTTCAATGAAATAAAATATTTGTACTTCCCTAAATTTCAATTACGTCACTTGACGACAATGTTAAACCTTCCAACGTGAAATAGATGTAATTCACATAATAAAACTATCATGTGTGATCATTTCAAATGTTTCATAATTTTCCTTGCATACTAAATATCTAAGACTTTAGGGAATTTCAATGAATTCGACTACAACAGATTCGACCAAAAAATAAATATTTTTACGTTTGACCCTTTGATTTATGATCGGACACTGTTGTTCCCTGTCCTCTGACATATGATATCTCACCTATGACTTTTCAACTTTGACTTCTGACTTATGACAGTCATCTTTCGCCTTTAGGAACTCTCACATTTGACAACTTAGAATGGAATAATTTTATTTTTAATTAAAGAACAACATTTAAAAAAAAAAGAAAAATGATTTTCAAAAAAATGGTATAATTTCCAGCCGAAGAGATGTATTTTCAACTGAAATAATACATCTTCAACCGAAGGATAAATTTTTAACCAAAGTAAAATCAATCTTAACCAAGAAGATTACTTTTTTACCAAAAGAGTTACATTTTTAACAAAATAGTAAAATTTTAATACCAAATAGTGGGACTTTCTACTAGAAAAAATAAAATTAGAATCAAAGATTGAATAGTTAAATTTTCAGTTGAAAAATGGTTTTAAATAAAACGAATACTCAGCCAAAGAGATCAACTTTCAAGCAATACAATTAATTTTCTACCAATAATACATATATTTTCAACTAAAAAATAATAATCTCAGAATCAAAGTTGGAATAGTTAAATTTTTAATTAGAAAAATTAATTTAAAAAGAAAAGAATTTTCAACAAAAGTGAATAGTTAAATTTTCAATCAGAAAATTGTATTTCTATGAGAAAAGAGAACTTCCAACAATATAGTTATATAGTCCACAAAGTAGACTAATGTTCCACCAAATAGTAGAATTTTCAATCAAGAACTTGACATTTTAAGCAAGAAGATTAGTCATACATAAATTTACACCAACGAAGCTTAAATTATAATAAAAAATGAAATATTTGAATTTTTAGTCAAAGAAAATAATTTAAAAAAAATGAGTATTTAACCAAAAAAGTGAAGTTTCAAGCATGAGAATTACTTTTCTACCAAAAATATATACATTCTCAATGAAATGGTTGAATTTTTTACCAAAATAGATAAACTTTCTACCATAAATATAAATTTTTAAACAAAAATATACATTTACAAGCAGAAGATTAATTTTCTGCCAAACTGACGAATTTGGATCAAAACACATGCATTTTCAACCATATATATGCATTTTCAACCAAAAATATAAATTATCAACTTAAAAATGGATGGTTAAATCTTCAGTTAAAAAAATTAATTTCCAAGAAAAGAAGAACTTTCAACAATGTAGTTAAAGTTTCTACAAAGTATATTAATGTTTCACCAAATAGTTGAATCATAAAAGAAAAATATGAATTTTCAATCAAGAGCATTAATTTTTTATCGAAGGAGAAAATTTTTGAACAACACACATACAATTTTCAACTATGAAAGATCAATAAAAAATTGAATACTTAGATTTTAAGCCAAGTAAATTATTTTTTTTTTTAATTCAACAAAATAGTAAAGTAAAATAGCACGAATGATGGCTTCAATAAAAGATGATTTGGTATTATAACAGGACACTCAAAAAAATTATGCTCAAATAAAATGGAACCATAGTTTTTAGTGTGGTTGTGCGGATTTCTAAAGTTATTTGCCCCTCGACGTGGCCTTATTCTCGACAGAAATCTTATTTTTCTAACCGATGTTGGCAATATTTTCTTAAAGTTAAACTCGTATAAAGTCACTTCAACTCAACAGAATGGTAACACATGAGAGAAAAATGCGAAAACAGAAAACATTTAAACATGCCATCTTGTGGGTTCTTGGTCCAGGCATTTCCTGCTTATCCTTCTTATAACGTATGCAAATTTCCCAGAGAGGGAGAGAGAGAGAGAAATTATGTGCCACATACGAAGGCTCTACTGTCAGCATACGATGTACGATTCCTTGTTACATTATATTATGTGGTATATTATGGCACAATTATACTTTATGAATACAAGTGGGCGTAACCGCGTAACAGCAACAATAACCAACCACTGTGACGTTTGACGAGAATGCAGCATCTCTTCGTTTGCACGAACAGATTGTGAAATCGGGTACCAAGCCATGAAAAATTTGCATATCTCGACTACATCGCGACGCGCTCGATCTTACTGCTTCGTTTGTTTTTGCATTTTATCGTTTTTCTCTGGTTTTATTTGCAGAGTCGTAAAATCTGGACTAAGCTTGCATCAAAAATTTATAGAGTGGAAAACGCGATACCCAATTACGCCGCCTCAGCTTCATAATTTTTCACTCGAGAAAAGTCAGAAAAGTCTCTATTTATTATAATCCGACATATATACACACCCAGAAAAAACATTTAGGTTGGGATCGAGAAAGAGAGCACTTTCCTGTGACGTCACACCTTTGAACTTTCACGTTTGACTCCAAGCCTCCTAGGTTTGGCCTTATGACTTATGGTCAAAAATCTTCAACTTTAAAGCTTTGACCTCTGATTTATGACCCGGTGTGGAAGCCTATGTCCTTTGAGATATGATCTCTGACTTATGACCTTTCAACTCTTACTTGTGACTTATGACTGTCATCTTAGGCCTCTTGGAACCATTACACTTGACATATGATCTGATCTATGATATGTCACATTTGTCTACTGCCCTGTGACTTTTGACTGTCTCCTTTGACCTCTGACTTATAACCTCACACAGTTGATCCCTGACCTGTGAAATATGTCCTCGTACCAATCATCTCTGACATATGACTTTTCACCTTAGACTTCTGACTTATTATTGTTATCTTTGATCTCTACATCTCACATTTGATTTGTGACACATAATCTCCGACCTATGATATTTCATATTTGATTTCTGACTTCTAACAGCTATCTTCAACCTATAACCTTTTAAATTTGACGTTTGACCCCTGAACTCCAACGTTTAACCTGTGACACATGCATAAAAATCTTTGAATTTAAACCTTTGACCTCTGACTTATCACCTCACACAGTTGATGCCTGACCTGTGTCATATGACAAATTACATATGACCTATAACCTCTGATTTATGACCTTTCATCTCTGACTTATGACATATAATTGTTCACTTTGTCCTCCATGACCTCTAACATTTGACCTGTGACAATCCTGTGCAATCCCATGCAATCCTTTACAATCCCTTGTAATCCCAGATAATCTCTATAAAATCTCGAGAGACTTCCATACAATTTCGTGTAAGCCCATGCAATCCTTTACAATCCCTTGCAATCTCCGCATGCGTGAAAATATTATAGGAAATTCAGTATAGGTCTACAATAATTTTCCTTTAATTTCCTTTAATGTCTTGATTTTTGCCTTTCCATTATAAATTTTTCTCTCAGGTTAAATTTGCAAACGAAGGAATTAATTTTCAACGAAAACGATTAACTTTTTTCTACAAACTTTTTAAATATATTAAAATTAATTAAATCTTTCGCCTTCATATATTCCCTGACGCCGCAGCACACCCTATGTATTTCAGCAGGGATGTAAGAGGTTACAACTACTTTTGCCACATACTTTATTTTGATTAATAAGAGAACATTAAATTGGTGCTCAAAATGTCTGGCGTAATTTTTCTTCGTTACTTTACACTTTCCAAAATTATTATATTATATAATTTTTCTGTCACAATGTTTATATTGTTTAAATAAACGCCAGGAATATTACGGTCACCGTTCCCCAGTGTATGGTGTACACTAGCTGAAATGCAATATCCATCAATTAATTGAATGTCAAATAATGACGTACTTAAAAAGCAGTTTAGAGTAACAACATATGTTTAGAAAAAATATTTGTACCTTCTTGTTAAATTGAATGATTTTGTTTGGCAATCATTAATAAAAAGTTAATCATTGAAATCATTAGAAAGAATCATTAAAAAAACAACATAAAAATCCATTTTTTTTAATTGGCTTGTAGTATTTAGCTTGTAGCATTGGCTTGTACCTTTCTCCACAAAAAGTGTTTTTTGCGACACTGTGCATCGATTTAAATTTTCCAAAACTTTGGTCTCGAACAAACGATCAATCCCTTTCTTCGTCAGTTACTTGCTGGTGGTTTAATGTTTTTTTCTCCCACTGTTTTACTTTCTGTAGCGCTACTCGCCCGAGTCGCTGGTGCATTCTGTTCGCGCCGCCATGCCGGATTCTGGTTCGCCTACTCTCACCTTGATGTTAGTTTCTGGTACTATTTTCCGCGATTATTTTTCGCAACTCGAGTTCTGAAGCTCGGCACTACCGCAGTTGCAAGCCGCGACGGATGTGAGCTTTTTAATATCAATTTTCCATTTAAAAAAACAAAGAGAGAAAGTGAAATTGGTGAAATTGGCCCCAATCAAGTGACAAAATATTTAAACAATTCGTGGATGTCATCACAAGGTTTTTAATCAGTTTTGTTTACGTGTGTGCAATGAGATCTGACATTCATCCGAATTAAATAAAAGTAAATGGTCATTTTCAATTAAATTAACAATTTGTTTTTTACTATTGGATATAAATTGTAATTCAAATTAAAAATAAGTCTAAGACTAAATTTGTGAATATTTTTTTAATCATATTACTAAATATTGTTTCTTGTTAAATATACGTTTAAAAAAAATAGAAAACAAACACGTGGGTTTGTTTTGTTCTTGAAAATCAGTGATCAGATGAATAATTGTGGATTATAATGCCGATTCACATCGAAATCTGAACCGAAATAATTAAATGACGAGAGAGTCTCTTGATGTATTATCAATTTATTATTGAATACAATATTGCCAGATTGAATCAACAATCTAATATAATTACTAGAATTATTTTCTTTTCAATTATATATTTTACATATTCAAAACTTTTCAGACCAAAGAAAATCTCCTTATTAAAATATGTTTCACCTTATCCTCAAAATATAAAACCCTATTCTTTTGAAGAAATAAAAAGGTCTTGATTATTACTGTTGGCATGCGTTCTTGGAATAAAAAAAAGTGTTATTCAAAACAATCTGGAAATATTGAATCCAAATATAAATTTAAATAAATACGGAGTCAATTAATTTGTGTTTGAAAAAGTGAAAATTTAATAGAGGAAGCAGGATGTCTACGAACACCATGCGAACTTCGACGCCACCTCGTGGTGTCAGACAATTTCGACACAGCTTGTCTACTCCGAACGCCGGGACCCAAATGGATTACAGGAATAGATTGGTGAGCAGCGAAAACAAATTGATTTTTTTTTCTTTCGGAGAAAATCTGCTCAATACAGAGACGACTTTATCATTATTAATATTATCAACAATATTGGGTGCCCGATAAAAAAATAAGTTTTCGATTTTTTAAAACGCGAGGGTAAAATTTAATTTCTTTTTATGAAAAAATAATCCCCTATATTTTTTCTGGATTTTTCAAAAAAGATTTAGAGGTCGCGACAAATTTTTTCCCCCAGACATTGATGTAACTGACTTTTACATTTATTTACTCGTAATTATAATAACTAAAAATTCAATTATTATCTGAAATTACTTCAGTTTCACAGGAGGATGAGCCATACATTTTACAGAAAAAAATTAATATTGATATCCATTATTGGCCTTAGTGTTCAAAAATATATGATTTAACCACAATTCAAGTGCGAAAATGACCCCTGAAGATTTTTTCTTGACGGAAAAAGAGGATAGAATTTCATAATTAGTACAGAAACCGTAACCCTTAATAAAAACAAAATATTGAAAAAAATTCCCAAGAAATCCCAAATCCAAAAAAAAATCAACTATTGTCAAATTTTGATATCAAAGAAAAATGTAATTTGTATAGTTACCATGTTTTTAAAAAATATAAATGTAGACAAAGGTAGATAAATGTTAGAACTTTTGCACTATTAATTAAATTTGATCCAAAGTTATTTGTTACTCTGACAAACAGGATTATTTATTACATTAAACATTATTTATTAAAATTAAAAATATTTCTTAATAATTATATATTATATTATATAAACAAATAACTTTGTCACTGTTACAAAGATTTTCCTAACAATGCCAACTTTGTTAATTTAACCCATTTTTTTAATAGTCCAATCTTTACAAATTTATTTTGTTGAAGTATCAATTTTTTTTTTTACAATGACAAAGTATTTTTTTCCGTGATCAATGTCTGCAAGATAAAAATTCGTCGCGACCTCTAAATCTTTTTTAAGAAATCTAGAAAAATACAGGATTATTTTTTCGTAAAAAGAAATTAAATTCTAGCATCACTTTTTTCTTATTAATGTAGTTAAAAATTAAATTTTCTAGGTCTCCAAAATATAAAACGAAATCATTTCGAAAGTCATTATGAGTCAATGAGCTCTTGAAATATTTATTTCGTTTGTCTTATAAATTATAGTTTCATGCAATTTAGATTAACTTATCAATATAATTCATCAAATTAACATACTTAATTGCATTATTTTTTCAGTTTGCAAACGTAATTTGCACCTGATCCAGATATTAACGTTAATACATTCGTCATCCACTTTACTATTTTTAATAATATACAGCGAATCAATATGAAATATTTGCAAAAATATTCGTCGCAAAATTGTTTTAAATAAAACATTTTTTAAACAAACGATTATATTCAAATATTATTTACTAATTTTTAAAATTGTGAACAGTTAAGTTGTAGAAAATATTTTACCCAAAAAATAAGCCATAATTTATCTAAATTCAAACATTTAAAAAATATTGGTGAGATGCGACAGGAAGAAAACATTATATTCCAAAAATTATGGTCAAAATTAATATTTTTCGCAAGTTTTGAACTTTTTCATAAAGAATGATGGGCTTTCTTCTATAAGACATGACTGATAATATAATTTTAATGATTGAAATCATAGAAAACTTTTTTCCCCCAGAAACCTGATTTTTAGTACGACAACTACCTTCAAATTCAAATTGTTGAATTTGTAACGTTTCTAATTTGAAATTCATTTCCATTTTTCCAATTAAATTCTTTTGAAAATTGTATCCTCCAAATAAAAAGCCTTTTAAAATTGAAAAACTTGAATGTTTTGAAATTTAATTTGGAAAATTTCCTAATGAGGCGAATTTTAAAATGATGCTTCGAAAACGAACCAATTTCTAAATACTTTATACATCTCTTTTAAAAGCTCGAAATTTGACAATTTTGTATTGAATGCTTTTAAGAATTGTAATTCGTAATAGTTTGAATTACAGTATGTAAATTTAAGATTAAAATTTGCAAATTTTTGAAGTTGTACAATTTAACTTCAATGTATATTTAATAATTTAGCCATTCCTTTATAGTATCAACAAACTTAAAATAATATTTCAATTCAAATCTTGTAAAAAGTAAACTGAAGTGAACGATTTTAATTTGAAAACAAGACCAAAAATAAATATATTTCGGGCTATAAAGAATATTTTAAAAATAGTTCTTAAATTTCTATAATAAATATTGATAAAAATAAGTGTTTATTACCGAATGAAAAGTCAAAGGATTGTATTTTCTTACTTAAGCGAATTTATGTTCGTTTATTTTGAGAAGTTAAAAATGACTTAATCTTTGGTAGAACATAAATCCTGTTGGCACTGGAGCAGCGTAAAGGGCTTCCGAAGAACTTCTTGTCGCCGGTAGCGGGTTCGATGTTCTCCATTGGCTATTATTAACCTCTTGTCGAGGAGGGCTTTACCCGTAGATAAATTTTCGCGCAAGTCTCTGTCTTTTTTGGCAACTTTCGAGGAGAGATGAACTAAAAAATTGCGATTTTAATGATGCATTAAAATCTGTTGACATCAGTGCAATGTTGAACGTCAATATTATCTATGAAAGATATTTACTTTTAAATTTTCTGTCTCTTTCTCTTGCTAAAAAAAGTAGTAGAGTCCATTAGTATTAGTATTAGTCCTAGAGGGAAGGCAGCATGAAAGCTGATATAAATAAACCCTTTTTGGCACGTCGACCCCCATCCGATTATAAACGACTCGACAACTGCTTAACTACGATGATTGAAGTATGAGCCTTAAACTGTTCCATGCATAGTAAAAAAAGTTGAGTTAGTAATTAATGAAGATAATTAACTTGAAATACAATTGGATATGACTGAGGGGCCGCTCAAAAACTGCGTCACACTGTTTTGAATTCAATGTGAAACGCTCAAGATTTCAAGTCGCAATATATTGCATTTTCAAGAAAATAGTTGAATTTTCAACCAAGAAATATTAATTTTCTAACAAAACAGATTAATTCTGATCGAAAAAGTGGAGTTTTTATGCTGATTATACTGAAGAGCTGAATATTTTAGAAAATATTTGACTTTTTAGTCCGAAAAGATGAATATTCAACAAAATAGTTGAATTTTTAACCATATATGTGATTTTAAAAGAGAAAGGGTTTGAACCTCAACCAAAAACAGTTGTATTTTCAAACAAATAGTTGAATCTTCAAGCCAAAAAGATGAAACTTTTAGAAGAATTGAATTATCAAAAAAAAAAGGATTTTTTAAAGAAAATATTACTTTTTAACAAAATAGTTGAATTTTCGACCAAATAATTGAATTTTCGACAAAATAGTTGAACTTTTAATTACGTAGTTCCATTCTCAATCTGCAAATATTGATTTTCAAAAAAATAATTAAATTCTCAACAAAAAAATTCTATTATCAATTAAACAGTTGCATTTATAAGAAGCAAGTTGCAAGGCAAGAAGATGAATTTTTCATAAGACATTCAAATTTTCATTAAAAATCAACGAATTAAAAATAAGAAACAGTTGAATTTTCATGTCAAAAAGACGATTTTTCTGTAGAACAGTTGAGTTTTCAACCCGAAAATATGAATTTTCAACAAAAAATGATATTTTCAACCAAATAGTTCAATTTCAATGTATAAACGGTGAATTTTCCACCAAAGGTGGAATAGTTAAATTTTCAGTTAAAAAAATTCATTTTAAACCAATAAAAAGCGAATCTACAACAAAAGAGTTAAATTTGCAACCAAAGAGATGGATCTTCAACTACCAAAATGAGTTTTGAACAAAGTTGTTGAACTTTTCCATAAGCAGTTCAATTTGCAATCATAAAGATTAATTTTGTATAAAAAGAAACGAGTGTAGACCATCATACATAAATTTTTAAATAAATTGTTGAATTTTCAACTGAAACGATCAATTTTCTCACAAAAATGAAATAGCTAAATTCTCAGTTGGAAATATTAATTTAAAAACAATATTTCAATAAAATAGTTCAATCTTTAACCAATAAAATTAATCTTCAACAAAGTAGTGCAACTTTCAACAAAGCAGTAAGATTCTTAACCAAAAAATATGAATTTTCAATGAAAAATTTAATATTTGAGTTTTCAACTACGAACGATAAATTTTCAACCCATAAAAAACAAATTTCCAACAAAAATGTGAAATCTTAAGCCAATAAAATGATATTTTAACAACTCAGTTCAACTTCAACCAAACAGTTGAAAATGTTCAGCCAAAAATGGATTACTTAAATTTCCATTTCGGAAATTAATTCTCAACTAAAAGAAAAACGAATTTTTAACCAAATAGTTAAATCTTCAAACAAATAGTAGAATTTTAACCAAAAGTATAATAGATTTTTTAATTGAGGAAGAGGGGAAAGAGTGCAAGGTCCGCTTTAAGATGCTTCAATTGCAAAATAAAATAATTAACTTTCATCTTTTTCAAGCATTTCAGAAAATTGTTATTCACACTTATATTTTCTATGTGTGATGTCACATTCTGCGTTAAGGTAGTTTTTGAATATCACATTTTATATCCCAATATCTTAAATTATAATGTGTCATCGTCGCCCACGCAAAAAAAAAAGTTAAGTCTGAATCTGCACTTTCCCTGCACAAAATGTTCAAACTCTTCGATTCTCTCTCCTCTGACGATGTCGGACAAGGCAAGAATTTCTCGACACTTGCTTATCAAATCAGACTCTTGACTTTTTGGAACAATCAAAGAAGAATTTTAATGAACCGTTTCCCGAAATTACTAAGTTTTTTACAAGAGGCGAAATCCAAAACAGCAAAACCTGAAAAGTAGCTATAATCAGCATAAATTAAAAAAATTCGTCAAAGTAGGCACCGTGCGCCTACAAAAAAGGGTTTCGTAGCCTTTCAACATATTAATCAAGTCATTCAAACCTCCCTCTCCCATGCTTCCCCTCTTCTACTCCTCCCTTATTCCCGGACTTCCCCTCTCTTCACTTCACTCTTCACCACCCCTTGCCCAACTTCTTCCTCCTCTACTGCCCCCTCTGCTTAATTTCCCAGATAACATTCTTCTTCCCCTACTTTTCTTCCCCAGCTCTCACTTCCTCTACTCTACTTACCCTAATGTCAGATCATGATACTTCCTATATCTAATTTGCCCTTCCTGCATTACCCCCTCACCATATTTCCTCTACTTTACCTCCCCCCACCCCCTTAGTCATTCAAACCTTTTCTACTTTTCCTTTACTTATTTCCACTCACTTCCACTACTTTATCTTCACTAATTTTGTCTAACTTCTCTTGATTCCTCTACTTGCCCTCCCCTCACTTCGACTACGTCCCCACTACTCATGTGCCATTACTTCCTCTACTTCCCCTTCCTAATTTCCCCGCACTTCACCTCACTCATTTCCTCTCACTTTCCTTAATTTCCATCCCCTTATTTCCCCGCACTTCCGCTAATACCCTTTACTTATTGTCCATCATTTCTACCACTTCCCCTCCTTCATTTCCGTGCAGTTCTTCGACCTCTCCTCCTCTCATTTCCCCTCGCTTCCTCTACTTTCATTCCCCTCATTGCCCATCACTTCCTCTAACTTCTCTTACCTCATTTCCTACACTCAACCTCTCCTTATTCTCCCTTTTCTCCGTATTCGCTTCACCTCACCTCACCCACATTTCCTTTCCTCATTTCCCCACACTTCCACTACTTATCCACCACTCATTTTCTATCACTTCCCCTTATTCTCCTCCTTCATTTCCTTGCAATTCCTCTTCCTACTCTCCGCTTATTTCTTCTTACTTTCTCTACTTTCTATCACCTCATTATCACTACTTCCTCTCCTCTTATTTCGCCTCAGTTTTCTTATTTTCCCTACTCCCACTTCCCTCAGTTCCCTTCATTTCCCATCACTTACCCTACTTCCACTCCCCTCACTTCCAACAATTCCCTTCCACTCATTTCCCATCACTTCTTTGACTTTCCCTGCATTTCACTCCACTTCCCTCGTTTTTCCTACTCCCCCTCTCCTCAGTTCTCATTTCTTGTCTCTTTCTCTGCTTTCCCACCCCTTTCTTCGACTACTTCCCTTGCACTCATTTCCCATCACTACCTCTAGTTGCCCTCCTACATTTTCCTGCACTTCACCTCACTCGTTCAACCTCACTTCCCCATTTTCCCTTCCCTCATTTCCCTTCACTTCCACTACTTACCTTCCACTTACTTCCCATCGCTCCCTGTCCTTCATCCCCTGAAATTCTCATACATCTTTTCCCGTACATCACCTCACTTGATTAACCTCACTTTCCCTACTTTTCCTTCCATCATTTCCCTTCACTTCCCCTACTTTTCCTTCCCTTATTTCCCTTCACTTCCCCTACTTTTCCTTCCCTCATTTCCCTTCACTTCCATTACTGACCTTCCACTTATTTCCTATCACTTCCCGTCCTCCATTCTCCTGCAATTCTTATACCTCTTTTTCACTCATTTCCTCTTACTTCCCCTACTTTCCCGCCCCTCATTCTACCTCACTTTACCTAATTTCCCTACACTCAATTTCCCTCACTTACACTACTTCCCACCACTCATTCCCCCTCAATTAACTTGTTTTTCCTACTACCTCTCTCTTCATTTTTCCTTATTTTCCATTACTTTCCCTAATTACCTACCCCTCACTTCCACTACTTCCCTTCACTCATTTCCCATCTATTTCTCTACTTTCACTCCCTCATTTCCCTGCAATTCTCCTTTCTCATTTTTCCTCACTTTACTTCTCTTCCTCCTCTCATTTCCCTGTAGTCCCCCTACCTTCCCTTCCTCATTTCCTCTTACTTTCTTTACTTTACCTCCCTTAATTTCCCCTCACTTCTCCTACTTTCCCGCCCCTCATTTCCTCTTACTTCTGTAAGAATTTCTTCCCGGACTAGGAAACCCTATAAATATTAAACTTGTATTTGAACTTACAAATTATGTCAATTCAAACATCAATCGTCATAGTTTTTTAAGATTCTTTTGACTTCTCGAAATTGTTGACTATCACTGTAAAGTCAAGATCAATATCTATCAAAGCTCTGACAGAGGCTTTAACCTCCATATCGTGGTCTAAGATGTCTACACATCAAATTTTTAAAAAATTCAAATTATTTTTATTTAAGTGCCGATAAAAGAACATTATTATTGAGTCATTTTATTACAGACCAAGTTGATTCTGTCAGATCTCCTGTGAATTTTTATTTTATTGACACTCTAGTACCTTGAAACCTTGTAAAATAAACTTCCAACCTATTTTTTCCTTTTTTTTTAATGATTTATAGAAGCTTCTTCACGCTGTGTTTCACGCCGTAGATAGAACGACTTTACTTTTAACATGACCTACCTGGAAGACATTTCACACTCGATTTGCAGATGTACGCCCTTTTAGTGAAGCGCGCCCGCGCCATGCACTCGTAATACAAAATTTACGAGTATTGCAGTTTCTTTGTGAGACGTCGCTTCCCTCTTGAGTACGATAGTCTTTTTGCTTCTCTGATGCTTTGGGTTCGTATATTCGTACACGCGAACCAGGATCGGTTATGTCTGGTTCACGCGTCAAACCCGAGGATTTACTGTCGTTCGCCCTATACGGTCTATCAGCTTCCACCATGATCCTGCAATGCGAACTTGCTCGTAAAATGCGCAAAAAACTCTGCTACCAACAACCGTTAAGTTAAAAAAACAAAATCAGAAAAATTGCATCTAAGGGAGCGTCCACATATTACGTGACACTTTGAAGTGGGTGGGGGTCTGCCCCACCCCACTAGTTGAATCTTCAAGCCAGAAAGACCAATTTTTAGAATTTTCGAGAACAAAGTTCATTTCCAGCAAAGAGAAATCATTTCTCAATCAGGGAAGATGACTTTTTTAGATCCAAAAGTACAAATTTTCAATAAAACCGTAAAATTGTAGACAAAAAAAATGTTTTTAACAGAATAGTTGAATTTTCAAGAAAGTTGTTGATTTTTTACCAAAAAGCTGAATTTTTAAGCAAGAAGATTAATTTTCTATGAAAAGATGAATTTTCAATAAAACAGTAATAAAACAAAAAATGGAATAGTTAAATTTCAGTTTGAAAAATTACTTTTCAACGAACAAAAAATAAATTTTCAAACAGTTGAATTTAACTAACAAAGACGGATTTTTAACGAAATAGTTGAATCTTCAACCAAAATGATCAATTTTCAACAAATAAGAATTACTTTCTACCCAAACAGAAGAATCTTCAATAAAATACATGAATTTTCAACCTAATAGTTGAATTTTAAACTTATAAAGGTTGAATTTTCAAATAAATAGTTTAATTTTGAACCAAACAGTTTATTTTTCTTACAAAATAGTTGGATTTTCAAACAAAAATATGAACTTGCAACAATAAAGTTAAATTTTAAACCAAATAGTGGAATTTTCAACCCGATAATATTAATTTTCAACCATAAAATTAGTGTGAGACCAAATAGTTAAATTTTGAACAAAATAGTTGAATCCTGGACTAAAAGAGATTAATTTTCAACCATACTGTGTCATTTTTAAACAAAATAGATTAATTTCCGACCAAAAAGATTAAGTTTCTACCAAAAAAGGCGCAGTTTAAACAAAATAATTAAATATCAAGACAAAAAAGATGATTTTTAACCAAGCATTTGCATTTTTAACCAAGGAGGATGAATTTTCAACCAGAAAAATTAATTTACCAAAAAAGACGAATTTTCCACTGTGAAAAATCAATTTTCAATTTAAAATAGCAATTTTCAAGAAGAATGAAGTACTTACATTTTCAGGTAAGAAAATTAATTCTTAACCAAAAAAAAACGAATTTTTATAAAAATATTTCAATTTTCAATCAGAGAGATGAATTTTTCTATGAATCTTCTTAAAATGACTTTTCAAGAAAAGTGTTGAACATTCAATCAAATACTTGACTTTTCAGTCAGGAAGTTGATTTTCCAACCAATAAAATTAATTTTCCACCAAAAAAGACGAATTTTCAATCATACAGTTGAATTTTTAACTAAGAAAGATCAATTTTCATAGTTATATAGTTATATGGTTATATATATAATAATATACAATATAATAATAGCTGTATCTTCACTTCAAAAAATTAATTGTCAACCAAAACGGAATGAATTTTCAACAAAATATTTAAATTGTCCATCAATCAACTCAAGAGATGAATCTTCAACCGAAAATATGATTTTTTATCAAATTATTTTAACTTTCAACCAACTAGTTAATTTTCTGAACACAAAAGATGCCTTTTAAACAAAATACTTGCATTTTCAAAGAAATATTTAAACTATTAATCAAAGGATAAAATATGTTTCCAAACGAGATGAATTCCGAACCAAAAATATGATAGTAGACTTTTCAACAACAACAAAAATTAATAACTTGAAACCATTACTGGAAAAGCAATCAACACACTTTTGATTTTTCAACCACTATCTTTACTTTAGCCTAGAATACTCAACCAATTCGTCTAAAAATTTTACGATAAATTGATTACATAAAGCCCTTATGTAATTTTCAGGATATTTTCATTTAATAACTATTTACCTAGTTATTTCACCTTTTTTGTCCCTAATTCAAATTTTTATCAATCCACTTTACCTGTAGCCTACAGTATTCAACCGATTTGTCTACAAAATTTAGGATTATTTGACTATATACAACTTTAGTACAATTTTTCAGGAAATTTTGAGTAATTCATTATTTCTAGAGTTATTTCAATTTTTAAGCTTATATCAATTGATTTTCATCATATATGCTATCATGTTTATTATCCATATTTTACTAAGTGAATTTATCAGATTCTGAAAACATGAAAAACGTATTATTTTAATTAATTCATTTGACCTAAAGATTAAACTAACCGATTTGTACTAAATTTTCATTTGCTTGAAGTTCTGAACGTTCAAATGAACAAAGTTTTTCTGATGGCTTTACCAACTAGAAACAGCGCAGAAGTATTGATTCAATTTATACTGCAAATAACAGATTACAAAATAAACTTCAAATGCATTTTTTCAATTGTAGTTGGAATAATATTTTTTCATTCAATAAAAACCGATTTATACAAAATTTCCAAAATAAGTATATCTAACTATAACTGTATCAATTTTTTATTTTAAAACAAGTATCTTATTTCGTAAAAATTTTTATTCGAAGGAAGTGAAATCTCACCAAAAACCTCCACACTGCAAAAAATTCCATCCAGTGAGATTTTTCAGTACGGTACAATCAACGTGGTTTGTGAAATATCAAAGTTTGCCAAGTAATTTTGAATGATATCTAAATTTAAAACTTGATTGAACTGAAAAATTACAGAAATTTTGAAAATGTATTAAAAGCAACAAATTAGAAATTTGGCTAGATTATTATTATTATAAAAAACAGAGATACTCTCGCAAAATTATCATTCTTCTGCCTTTAACTACATTACATTTTTTTTTAATTCTCGTCCAAATCAATCAGTTTGAAAATTTAGATATTTTTTAAAATTAATTGACAAACTTTGATATTTCACAAACTATGTTGATTGTAGTGATAAATGCCACTTGGCAGAACTTGTTGCATCTTAGACGTTTTTGGTGCGATAATGAATATCTTAAAATTTTTCCTAAGTAGGTTTCTTTATAAGTAGAGTAATCATTTGCAGAATCCCATTACAATGGAATAAAATGGCTTATTATTGCATTCACAGAGAAAAAATGATTTAAAAAAAATGTAATTCTCATAGGAAGTCAATTACTATTTAATGAGCATAAAATACATTTTTTACTTGAATAAAAGAAGCGAATCTGACAATTATCTATACAACGGCTTGAATTGAGTAATTATACAACAAATATAGTATGTGGAAAATTATAAATCATAGTTGCAGATCATCGGCACGAAATAATAACGTTGCAATCGTTGCGACGCAAAAGGAAAATGAAAGTCAAAGTAATTATTAGCGTATAAAATGGAAATTATGCCGAACCCTCAAGTATATGTACTTACTATTTCATCTGATCGGTTTGTGCTTTATAAATTATTCAGTGGGGTGTCTAAGGTGCCCTAGGCCCCTAGGGTGTTTTCAGATAGATATAGATAAAAAAACAAATTTGCAAGGAGTCGGCCAAGGCTACAATGTTACGCGTAGGCGTTAGTGCGTTGATGCAGAAAAGACAACAAATTATCCTTTCCACATTATCATTTCACGTCAAAGACAAGTTTCCGGTTGAATTGTGTGAGAAAATAATAGACTCAGCTGTAGAAATGATGCTAAATGGGAGGATGAATGACTGTTTTCCAAGAAATTCTCTATCTTTTTTTTTAAAGGTGCAATTGTGATTTTTTTTAAAGATGCAACCTGATTCGACTTTTATTTGAAGACATTTGTCTTATTTGCAAATATATCATGTATCGTTTAATTGTCCAAAATAATAAAATGAGAGTTAAATTTATGCATGATATGCAATCAATCATATCTTTCGATCAAGTGCTTTCACATTAATTTCTTAAAGTAAGATACGTATGCGCAAGACTTATGGCTATGGCTATCATACACAGATACGATAGCTGGTAATTTAATATCTGCCATGCTTACCGTTGGCGCCATATGGGGTGCTTTAGGTGAATAAAGCAATTTGCAACGAGGCCAGGTCAATTACCCGTCATCAAGATTAAATTGATAGATCGTTAAATGAAACACTGTATTGCGATATATCACTCTGAATCACTAATGTCACTATTACGAATTCTTCAGATCCAATTTTGTATCGTGAAGGTAGTTCACGTGCAATAAATTCGTCCAAAAGTTTGAACTCAGCCAGATCCAAAACACAATCCGGGTCTACTAACCATTCGGCAAAACGTAGCAACACCGCACTCTCCATGCTCGCCTGTGCTGATGAGTTGATGTGGATCTGGCAGAGACACATTGATCAGCGAATTAAATTAAAGAACAAATTAAAATTTTTGTTTTAGATTTGTATTATATTTTCACGCATCTTTAGTTTCTGGCCAGCTAGTAAAATCCGTTTTGATGCAAAAATTAAAAGTTGGGCAGTTTTACTCATTTTCTAAAGGGTTACATGCAAAAGGTACTGTTTGCAATTAACAGTAATGACCTTCGCGGAATCAGCATCTGGTTAAAAATTGCAAGATCCTTGCATAATTTCCTCTATACATCATGCCAATTTCAGGTGTTTGTTCAAAAAGTGATATTTCGCGTGAACTACCTACATTCGAGCCTAAATTCGACAATGTATCAAGTATGCTAAGCTGGCACAACACTATCGAGGTATAGAGATATGAACTATTTCATAATTTAGGGCTCCATTTTTTTAAATTGGTGTCTCGTACGCTAGCTTAACGTAAAGCCGACAGAACAATACTACAAAACGTACGAAAAAATAATTAGGCAAATTTCTCTTTATGCAATAATTTCGGGTTCATTCAGGTCTCCTCAAATATGATCATTATAAGGTTGATAAAAAATTTTATCAAAAGTATTGTTAAATCATCAAATATTAACTTGACAAATTTGTTTTCCTGACATCATTTATGGTTCCTTAAATATCGTGGATCGGAAGCCTTCCGATTTTCCCTTTTCCCTTTTTTTTAGTAATATTTGAAGTTGTGCCAGCTTAGCGTTATGAAAAAATACATGAAGAAAATCATAAGAACCCATTCTTTCTCCTCACATGATTTAGGGCGTATTCAGGGATCTTTGTATATGATAATACAAGTTTTTAAAAAATTGTTCAATCAAAATTGAAAAAATATTAATTTTGAAGATTTATATCCCTAACATAATTTCAGGCTCATTTAGGGCTCCTCAAATATATTGGATCAAAAGTCTTAAGACTTTGCCTTTTCCATTTTATGTTTGTTATATTTGGTGTTGTGCCAGATTAACATTGAAACATATACGTGAACAAAATCATAAAACCTATTCTTTCTTTTCACATGAGTTAGGGCTCATTTAGGGCTATCTTTCTATGATAATTAATATTTTTTCAAATGTCCAAACAAATGCACCAAATATTAATTTTACAAATTTATTTCCCTGATGTAATTTCAGGCTCATTTAGGGCTCTTCCAATATGGTGGACCGGAAATCGTACGATATTTCAACTTCCATCATTTTTTTGATACAATATTCGGTTTTGTGTCAGCTTAAAAAAAAAACTAAACAAAATTATAAAACTCATCATTTCTCCTACAGAATTTAAGGCTCATTCAGGGCTCTCTGAATATGATAAAGTTTTTAAACAAAATTGTTTACACAAATTCACAAAATATTAATTTCCAAATTTATTTTCCTAAGATAATTTCTGGCTCATTTACGGTTCCTCAAATATTGTGAACCGAAAAACGTCCGATTTTTCTTCTTCGTTGTTGTGCCAGCTTAACGTTATAAAGATACGTGAACAAAATCATAAAACCCAATCCTTCTCCTCACAAAATTTAAGGCTCATTTAAGCTTATCTGAATTTGATAATTCAAGTTTTAAAAAACAATTGTTCAAACATATTTACCAAATATGAATTGTACAAAATTATTTCTCTAACATAATTTCAGGTTTATTTAGAGCTCCGCAAATATCGCCGACCGAAGGCTTCAGATTTTTCTTTTTCCCTTTCTTGGTAATATTTGGTGTTGTGATAGTAAATCAGAAGATCAAAGATAGACTGGAAGTCTCTCGATTTTAAATTATTGTATAAAGAAGAATTTGTTTAATTTATTTTTAGTAGGTTTTATAGCACTGTTTTGTGTCAGTTTAAAGTGAAGCTACCGCAAACACCTTTTTCTACCAAAAAAAGGAGCCCTAAATATACCTTGCTAATGTTGTACCATCTTAACTTACCTTAGGGAATATTTTTACATACAAGTAAAAATTTGACTTGATATTTTAAAGTGCTTAGATATCTTTAAATAACAGCATTTTTTGAATTTTGGATAGGTAGTTCTATTGAGAAGGTTTTATAAATGTTTATGGTTACTTCAAAATCGATAACCATGTTACATTATGAACCTATTTTATTCAGACTCAGTAGATACAGAATTTTCAACAGATTATTTACTGGAAATTCAACATGGGTTATATATCAGGTAAAGAAAGTATATTTTATTTAGTGACCTTTAAATTCACAATGAATGGGCAATCTAAGCCGTAAACTTTTTCTTTCCAGTGACTGACGAAACGACACGTAATTATAGGGCTTTACTAATTATTTATCCAACGTAAAATTTCATCCCGAACATTCAATTAAATAAATCGACGCACTAAATAATTTGAAATTATAAATTTTGCCTGAGCATCTCTTAAGAAATTAATTAAATGTTTGATCATGGAACACATTGAGTAATATTTTTCTGATGAAGCAAACAAGCTTTATAGCTGATACAAATTGTGTACATAATAGTATATTATGCAACATATGTTGCATATGATATTTTTTGACACAGTGTGCGTAAAAATGCGTTTTTACACACACATATAAGTGTGTAAAAAAAAGCCGTTTTACGTACTTATTTGGGTGTGTAAAAACGCATTTTACGCACACTATCAAAAAATATTGATTGAAATACTATAAATATCATTAAGATATCCTTGAAAAAATTCTCTTTGAATGAAGATTTACCAAATCATAATTTTTAAATTTTCATATTTTGGAGACTAATTTATTGAATTTATCATGAATACCTAATCCAACTTATTTAGACTTAATACATAATAACCAATATCCAATATATAGATGAAAATAAGAAATATCTTTTTACTATGTACCTTGATTAAAATACGTGTCAAAACAACAAATAGATCTTCTTCTCGATGCATACAATAGGGAAATTAAAATTTCATCACTATTATTCTTTACAATACAATTAATTAAAGGAATAATTATCATAATAATAGTTTTATTCAATTGATTTTTTCGCTTCCATAGTTTTGTATATAATATTTACAGAAGTCGGCTAAGATTTAATATTATTTCAGAGAATTCAAGAGACTTTGAGGAATTGAAAAAGTGTAATTGGACTTCAAAAAATTACCCAAACTTCACAAGAAGTTTAAAGGATATCATAGGATTTAGAAGGTTTTAGGGTATTTTTAATGTTTCCCAGACTTTTGTAGCATTCGAAAGATTCAAAGAGATTTTTAAACATTACACAGGATTTCGAAAATTCCATGTGGCTTTAAAGAACTTCCTTCAAATTCGGGAGATCTGGAACAATTTCATATAGTATTTATAAATTGTAGGATAGCTTAAAATATTAAAATCGCGTTCACAAAATTTCTAAGATTTCCAAATATTTCAAAGGATTTTTAAAGAATTTCAAGAGACTTTATAAGATAAACGAAGATTTTAATCTTTTTAAGGGATTTTAAAGTCTCTCAATAAGGTATTTTAACGAATTTCCAAGGATCGCAAAGGATTTCATGAGACTTCAAATATTTCAATGGGTTTCAAAGAATTTATTGACATAAATTGAGGGATTTCGTAGGATTTCCGAAATTTGAAGAGTTTTTGTAATATTTCAAGAGATTTCCAAAGATTTCACTATATTTTAAATGATTTTCAGAAATTTTCAGTAGAATGAGAAAAATTAAAGGGGTTTCAAATGATTTTTAAGAACTTAAGGAATTTGTTAGAGCTCCAAGAAATTTCCAAACGCTGTGAAAAATTTCAAGGTATTTCAAAATATTTCAAAGAACTTGAAATATTTTGAGGAATCTTGAAAGACTCACTAGGAATTTCCAATAGATTTCAATAAATTGAATATATTCCAGAGGATTTATAAGATTTTAGGGTATTTTTAAAGATATCAAGAAATTAGGATATTTTAAAAGATTCCAAAGGATTTTTAAATAATTCTACTGGATTCTATCAGGTGTAAAATATATTAAAACGGCGCGTTTTCCGATGACGGTTGTATTTTAAACTCGAAATGTTGAATTTCAAATAAAAAACGTTCATTTTCAACCAAGAGAAATTACTTGTCTACCAAAAAAGATAAATTTTCAGCCAAATAGTTGAATTTTCAACTAGTAAAGATCAATTCTCCATTTTTAATCCATTTTTAATTAAAACTATCAATTTTAAACTTAATGGGAAATGGCTCAATTTTTAGTTTGACACATTCTTAGCCAAAGAAGGAACTAATTTTCAATAAAATAGTTAAATTTTCATTCAAATGGTTGAACTTTGAAATAAAATGACGAATTTTCAAGTACTTGAATTTTCAGTAAAATAATTTCAATCCAACAGTACAATTTGCATCCAAACGATATGAATTCCAAACCAAAAATAAAATGGCAGACTTTTCAACAACAACAAAAACTTGTAACCAAGAATAGTTGGATTTTCAGCCAGTGATTACTGTATAAGTAAAAGACACACTTTTGATTTATCAACTATTATCTTTACTTTAACCTAGAATACTCAACCGATTCGTCTGAAAATTTCACGATAAATTGACTTTGTAAAGCTCTAGTGCCATTTTTCAGGAAATCTTGATTTAATAATTATTTACAGCCATTTCACTTTTTATGCTCCTAATTCGATTTTTGATCAGTTTTCTTGACCTGAAGCCTGCGGTATTCAATCGAATTGTCTAAAAAAATAGGCTTATTTGATTGTATAAAACTTTAGTGCAGTTTTTCAAAAAATTTTGAATTATTAATTATTTCTAGAGCACGGAGAAAATTTGGTTAGGAAACTTTACCAAACTTTTGAGTAAAATTGGGATATATGGACTAAAAGGAGAATGTTTGACATTATTGTAATAATTTGTGACGTGCAAAACGTTAAATAATACATGGCAGTTCGGTAAACTTTAATAGCGCAGATTAAAGTTTCCAAATGTACAGTAAATATTTTCAAAAGTAAACATTAATGCACGTCGTGTAATTATTGAGAACTATTCTGTCATACATTGAGGAAAAATTGGATAAAATTTCATATTAGTTGAGTAAAGTTTGCAAATGTAAAGTCAAGCAAACTTTAAATTATGCAATGTTAATGCTTCCCTTAAAATCGGTTATAGAATGACAAATTTCGGTGAATGTTTCTAAGTAAAAAATGTATTATATACTCGAAAGTTTGGTAAAGTTTAAAATCAATTCTAGAGAAACATTGATTTTTGATATGTGACTGTTTCCACCACATTGCATGAAAGTTTATCCGCTGTGGAATAGATTTTAATTTTTGCTACGTTAGACTTTATTCGACAGTTTGGTAAACCGACATTCGAGTCGCAGTCGCCCAGCATCTCCCACCACTTCCCAAATCTTGCAGGATCGTATAAAAGTATTAAGCACCTCGAAGATATTTACCATTTTTTAAATTATGAATAAGTTGTTCAATTTTCAACCTATTCATAGTTCTCGTTGGCATTTAGTATTGGATAATGCATAATAGTTCTACAATTGCAAAATAAAGTTGGAGTTGATTTAGGAAGGTTATTACAAAGTTGGTTACCATGGATCGAAATTGACGCCTCTGGCGTAAGCCTTAGTGATGCTATTTCAGTGCTTTTTGCCATGTTAGTGTTTTCCTTACAAAATTTGTAGTTTTTTTTTCATTTAGTGGGATGAAAAAATTATATTTCAATGAGAATAAGAAAGCTTCGATCCAAAAAAATAATCCTGTTCCGAGAAAATCAAAATTGAAATTCGCGGTATCACGAAAAAAAAGAAAGTATATATTTTTCCTATTGCATGATACAATTTTTTTTAAATATAAATACTAGAAGGTTAAAGAAATCAATACTCTGTTAAAATTTGATCTAAATATGAACTTAGATTTCATTGAATTTTGTTTTTAAATTATTGTGTCAATAAATGAGGTTTGGAAAAAAATCTTTTTACCACAACTCTTACTATAGTATAATTTTGCAAAGTTTTGTATTGATAACAGAAAATTCAGTTTCAAAAATAAGAAATAACAAATTTTTAAAAACAATTTCTTAAACTGAAATTTCTCATACGAAAAATCGAATAAAAACTTTTCATTAAATTTACGTCGCTATATAATTTTTTTGAGAATTCTTTTGCTAAAATCTTTTTTCATATTTTTTAAAATATTTTTTTACCATACAGTGTAATAAAAGTTTTTGCCAAATCTACATCGTAAAAATCTTTAAAGAATATATGAATAATTATTCAACAACAATGTTTTAAATAATTTTGTATTTTTACTCATTGTAATTGGAAAAAATTTCATTTTTACAGAAATTTGTATATAATTTGATTAATCATAATAACATTTTATATAATTTGTCAACTGCGGTATTAACCAAAGAGTAACTCTTTCAATTGTGCATTGCGTACCTACAAGAAATTATGTAATTTTTGCAGATATAATCAAATATACTGATAAGGATCACCATTGTGTACATTCTCAAAGAAAGTCACAATTAATATATATATAATATTTTTATACAATATATGCTAATTTCCGACGAAAAAAAAACTAATATAACCTAAAGTTGTTCATAATCCTAAGTTTAATTTTTAAGTAAA
>CAKNXH010063120.1:74167-142491 GCA_932178445.1 Andricus quercusramuli
GAGCTCTTTCATTCATGTACGTAAGTTTTGAAAATTCGCAAATTAAACAAATAGCTTGCAGTAATTGTACAGAAATTTAATTTGTACGCGCCGAAGAAACATGGAGAGTGAAAAACGAACCTAGCCAACAACAATTTAGAAAAAGTCAGGGAATTATATTTTTCAGGGAATTAACAAAAAAATCTGGTAATAGTCAGTGAATTTCTATAACTTTAAATAACTGTCAAGAAGAATAAATATGAAATTGTTTCATTCCGCTTGTAAAAGATTCTACGTTAAAATTTTACAAGTGTAACATTCTGGTTGTTGAATATTAACTAATATATTATTCTAATTAGTAATTTATTTTCCTTGTATTATCATATCTTTTTTGCAGTTTGAAAATTCAACAATTTTGTTAAAAAGTCATCCTTTTTGGTTGGAAATTCAATTGTTTTGTTGAAAATTCGTCTTTGAGGATTGAAAATTCAAACATTTCCGTAGAAAATTTACTCTTTGTTGAAAATTTATATCTTAGTGTTGAAAATCCAACTTTTTTTTTTAATTTGTCTTTTTCATTCAAAAATTCATTTATTTTAGTGGAAATTGCATCTTTCATGGATAAAAATGCAACTGTTTCCTTGAAAATTCATCATTTTGGGTTAAAACTTCAACTATCTTCGTAGAAAATTTACTTTTTCTCTTTCAATTCATATCTTAGTGTGGAAAATTCAACTGAAACCTTCATTGGATGAAAACTCAATTATTTTATTATTGTTGAAAATTAGAATTGTTAATTAAAAAATTATTCTATTTTAGTAGCAACTTCATCTTTCTTGGAGAAAAATGCAACTGTTTGGTTGAAAATTCAACAATTTTGTTAAAAAGTAATAATTTTTGGTTGAAAATTCAACTGTTCTATCAAAAATTCGTCCTATTGGGTTGAAAATTTAACTATTTTGATGGAAAATTTACTACTTGTTCAAAACTCGTATTTTAATATTGAAAATTTAAACTACACAATTTTTTTAAATGAAAATTCAACAATTCTTAGAAAATTTGTCATTCTAATTTAAGGTTTCATATATTTTAGTAGAAATTGCATCTTTCTGGATAAAAATGCGACCGCTTTTTCAATAATTCGTCTTTTTCGGTTGAAAGTTCAACTATCTCTTGGATAGAAATACTACTGTTTGGATGAAAATTTAACAATTTTGTTAAAAAGTCATGCTTTTTGGTTCAAAATTCAACTTTTTTATTGGAAATTCGTTATGTTGGGTTGAAAATTCGACTATCTTCGTAGAAAATGTAGTTCATGTTTAAAACTCATATTTTGATATTGAAAAATCAATAAAATCTTTTTTGAATGAAAATTTCGTCTTTCTTTGATAAAAATGCAACTGTTCGGTTGAAAATTAATCTTCTTTGCTTGGGGATTCAACTCTTTTGTTCAATAATTTTGGTTGTACCACTTTGTTAAGAAATTACTTTTTTGTTGAAGCTTTATATTTTCAGTTGAGAATTCATCTCTTTGGTTGAAAGTGTAACTATTTTGTTGAAAATTGATTTCTTTCAATTAAAAATTCAACTCCGCGAGTAAAAGTTCAACTACTTTGTTGGAAATTTATTTATTTTTTCATGGAGGTTCAACTCATTGGTTGGAAATTCAACTATTTTATCAACCATTTTTCTTAATCCATATTTTCAGTTTGAAAATTCAATTTATGTACAGAAAATTCATATTTTGGCTTGAAGGTTCGACAATTTAGATAAACTTGTTTTTTCGTGACTGGAAAATCTTTATTTGTTGAAATGTTTTCTTCCTTTTAAAATCCCTTTTTTATGAAATTTGATTGTTTTAGTTGATTTATCAACTATTACAGTTTTTTGTTAAGACTTCGTCGTTTTAAATTGAAAATTCAATTATTTCGTTGAAAATTTAATTATTTTGTCAAAAATTCAAGTTAAAAAAAAAGTCATCTTTATTTGGCAGCATTTTTTTTACAATAAATAAATTAATTTGAAAATTGTAATTTTGTATATGAAATATTGTTTTGTTCCGTTCATAGAAGGACCTATCTTTTAAAATATTACAAGATTAAAATGCTGGTATTTTAATTTTTTTAAATAATTTTTTTAATAACGTACCGTACAGGGGGGGGGGGGGGGTAGAAATATGTTCTTACGTCTCCTTACAGGGGGAAGAGGGTCTTGGATAGGGCCTATAATCCGTTACGTAATTTAAGTACGGCCTCTAAGTATGGACGTGATTTCATTTTTGCACTAACATGGACCTGAGGTCTCGCAGACCGTTGTATATATTTATATCTAATTGAATGAGTAAAGAAGTTGTTATTATCTAACTTATAGAAGTATATGAAGGGACCTTGGAATTAGAAGAAATTAACTAATTTTATCAACTTTTATCATTAATAATCTTTTACATCAGTGGGGGGGGGGGGGGCGCCTCACATATAAGAAAAATGATTCGGTCTAGGAGACCTACTTCCATACGTCCATACTAATTTGTCACTTTTTGTTCAAATAAGAAATGTAAAAGGTCAAGCTGTTGTAGACATGCGGTCTTACGGACCGCCTATGAGCTTTCAATTGATATTACTTATCAATTAGACGAAAGCACAACTAAAAATAATGCTACTAATAACAGAAGACTTCTGAAAGGCAGGAGGGTGGCATATATCAGAAGCATGGTGCGGTCTGTGAGACCGCACGTCCACACTTAAGGGTTAAACGTGTAAAATGATATATACACTGAGACTAATGACAAAATTTTTTGTTGCAGGTGAGTACAGAATCGAGATTGTAGTTATCAAGCCACTATGGCTGTAAGTACTGAAAAAATAATTTATAGAGATTTTAGCTTTAATAAATGAAAAGTATAACCACTTCAGCTTTGTATGAGTGCAAAAATATTTTCTTCCTTGTGCACTTTCGCAGCAAATCATAGACCTGAGGTAATTATCATCAAGAGGCTAGATATATAAATTAAATAAAAAAATCTGATTTTTTTCCATTGCACGGCACTAACGAAAACATACATTTTAATTTTACGCTCTGCCACGTGCATCGTCTCTTCTTTCAAAACATCTCTCTGCTGATACAGAAAAAGCTATGAATGGATCAAAAATAGACTTAGTCTTTAAAACATTCGATTCTCGACCTTCAAAAAATCAAGATTGAAAGGATTCAATTTTAGATCTTGATTTGTTTTGCCAATTTTTGTGCCTATGTTTACGCAGACTATATTATTTTTTCATCTAGCTTTTCAGCATGTATGAAAGTTGGAAGCCATTCGGATAAATACGCTGGGATCAGAGTCTTTCTCCTATTTTTCTACGTTTTACATTTTTTAAATTCCCTTTTTCCCTTATTTTTGGAAAACTTCTTTCTTTCCTTATTTCTTTAAATGTGCGATATTTTAAAATACAACATGTAATTGAGTTTAATATTTTTCTTAAATTACAGAATCGTTTATGAAAATTATTATACATCTCTCAAATTAAACTATAAAATGTTTAAGAAAGGAGTTGTATCGATCCTTAGTTAAAATGATACTTGGACGTTGTTATTCAATAACTTTTATAATCAAAATTGAATTTTTTGTTACAACTATAATGCAGCTACAATAATAAAAAGTATTTTTATAATATTGAGGCAATGTATAAATTATTTATAAATAAATAAGATACAAAATAAATCGTAACACACGTATGCGCTTGAAAGTTTAACAACTTGGTTGAAAGTTGAACTGCTTTGTAAAAAATTCATTTTTTTTGTGAAGATTTATCTCTATGACTTAAAATTTAACTGTTATATTGAAAATTAACTTTTTTATTAAAAATCTATATTTCTGGGTTGATATATTAGTTACGTTATAAAAAACTTGCCTTTTTGGGTCGGAAATTCCACAATTCGGTTGCATTTTTTATACTTTCTTGACAGAAAAATATTTCTTAGTCGAAAATATATCTTTCTGGTTGGAAAATTCTTTTCTGCTGGTTAAAAGTGCAATTAGGTTGAGTTTTCTTTGACAGAAAAATCCTTTTATTTGTTGTTGTATTTTTGGTTAAAAATGGTACCGGTTGGTTGAAAATTAATCAGTTTTAGTTCAAGATTCAACTATTTTGTTGAAAATTAGTCTTTTTTGTATAAATTTAAGTATTTTTAATTCAAAATTGAAATCTTTTTGGTTGAAGACTCAACTGTTGATTTTCTTTTAAATTCATCTTTTTTATTGAGAATTCATTTTTCTTTTGGAAATGCATCATTTTGGTTGAAAATTCGTTCTTTTTCTTCCTTTTTTTGAAAATTAATTATTTAGATACAAGTTTAACTATTTAATTTTTGAAAATTCACGTATTTTGTAGAAAACTCGCCATTTTAGCATAAAATAATTCTTCTTGGTTAAAAATTCATGTTCTTGGATAGAAAATTCGACTATTTATGTAAAAAATTAAACTGAGTTAAACTCTTTGGTTGAACATTCGTATTTTCGGGTTGAAAGTTCGACTATTTTTTGTAGAAAATTCGAAAAAATATTATAATTTTGCCGAATTTCAAAAATTGCGGATGTGAAAAAATACCGAAAAAATATTTACCGGAACAGAAAATTCCCGAAAAATTTATTATCAGATTTGTTATCATATTCTCAGAAAAAAATAAATACTCAATAGTTTCATTTTCTGTTAGAATAATCTTTTATTTTATATAGGGTATTTATTCTCAATTCAATCTGATTATTCATTTTTTCAGGAATTCGAAAGTTCTGAAATTTACTATTTCCGGGAGTTTTGAAATTCAGGTTTTAAAATTTCGAGAAAAAAACATTTTCGGTAGTTTAATTTCCTTTCGAGAATTTGAAATTTCGGAAATTTTCGTTTGTCGGAAAATTTCTTATTCGGTAATTATTTTTTGGTATTCTTCCACATTCAGGACTTTGAAAATTCGACAAAATTATATCATCCCGAAAATTCAACTTTTTTATTGAAAATTCATATTTACTGTTTCACAATTCAACTGTTTTGTAGAAAAATCATCTTTTCGGCTTGAAAGTTCAATTTTTTTGTTTTAAATGGAAATGATTCGTTGAAAAATATTTTTTTGTTGTCTTGAAAATTCAACTATTTCGTTTAAAGTAGACTTGAAATTTTATGAATTTGAAGTGTTTCATATTTAATATAATAAAAATTACATTAATTTCATTAAAAAGTATTCATTCTCCTATTATCCTCCTATTTTCGTGAAAAATCATCCTATTTCCCCTGTTTGGTAGCATTTTTGGCTGTGAAGTCTGAATACGTCAGCATAACAAGTAGAAAAGGCCACCAAGAGCGAGACCAAGAGTCGAAATCTCGTGTGACGCAATCAGCGAATATTTTTTACTGTAACCTATTCGTGAAAAGGGGGACTATTTTTTCTTGAAGCACTCTTGACGAGACGAATTTTAGTTTGTTCTTCACTTGAAATCTCCGTGATCCAACTTGTACTAGTTGATGTCTGTTTTTTCTTGTTCGTACATAAAGCAATTACTTTACACTCGATGTGATCCAGTGATTATATAGTATGCAAGGTATTTCCTGGTTATGAAAGAGCCACATAGAAGATCCACAAACTTGTTTTTCAAAACGCTGGCAGCGCATTTTATAAGCGCCGGGTTATTAGCAAAGGCATTTGGATTGTCATTAAACAAGAGACCAGTCTAATACTAAACCACCAAATTTCGGTGACAGTTTTTTGTAAAACTTATAGATTTCTCAAAAATGCTTATTGTTTGTTCTTTATTTTTCTATAAATCTGTTTTTTTTCATTCTAAAATAAAAACTGACCTTTCACTTTCAACCAAGTAGCTGAAGTTTCAAACAAAAAAATAGGAATTTTCCGCGAAAAATATTAAATTTCTACCAAAAAAATACAAATTTTCAACAAAATACATGAATTTTTAACCAAGTGATTGAATTTGCAATTAAAGAAGATCAAATTTCAACATAAAATGGAACACCTAAAATATCAGTTAACAAAATTAATAAAAAACGAATTTCCAACAAAACATTTAAATTTTGAACTAAAAATGTTTAATTTTCAATCAAGTGGTAAAATTTTCAATAAAAAAAGATTAATTGTAAGCAAAATGGGTAATAGTTTATGTTTCAACCAAAAAATATTGCAATTTTATATAAAAATCAGTTGATATTTCAACCAACAAGATTTTATTTTGAATTAAAAATAGTCGAATTCAATCAAAAAAGAAGAATTTTTAATTGAATTTTATTTTCTACCAATTAAGATGAATTTCTAACAAAATACATTTTCAACCATAGAGGTGAGTTTTCATATAAAATAATGGATCTTCGACCAAAAGAATAAAATTTTAGCAAAGTAGTTCAATCAAAAAGTAGTTCAACTGTTAACTAATTAGTTGAATTTTCAACCAAGAGATTCATTTTATACTAAAATGATGAATACTGAAAAAAAATAAAAAGTCAAAAGTAAAGCAGTTCAACTTTTGACCAAGTAATTAAATTTGTAAACAAAAAATAGCATTTTCTGAATGAAAAATTCGTAAACAGAAAAGATCAAGTTTCAACTAAAGAAGGAACACTTACATTTTCAGTTAAGAAAATTAATTCTGAAGAAAAAAAAAAACAATTTTCAACAAATTAGTTAACATTTTAACTTAAGTTTTCAAACTTTCAACGAAGTAGTAAAATTGATAATAAAAAATGATCAATAAAGTATAAAAAAATGTAATGTCTGATATTTCAACAACAAAATATTTTAATTTTAAATACAAAACAGTTGATATTGCAAACCAAATAAGATTTTACCCTTAAATACAAAACAGTTGATATTTCAATCAAAAAATATTTTTATTTTAAATCAAAAGCAGTTGTCTTCAACCAAAAAGATATAATTTTCAACTTAAAAAGATGTCTTTTCATCCAGAAATTTAATATGCAAATTTTCAGTTAAAAATTAATTCTCCACAAAAAAACAACGAATTCTCAACAAAAAAATTTAATTTTCAACCATAGAGATGAATAAATTTCAATCCAATTATCATTTCACTTAAAATTATGAATTTTCAGCAACAAAAATTAATTTTTAAAAATATACTTCAAATTTTGGACAAGTGGTTGAATTTTAAACTGAAAAGGATGAATTCTCAAACAAAAAAGAAAAAATCCTAACGAAAAATTAAATTGTTGATATTTCAACCCAAAAAGATTTAAATTTGATATAAAAAACAGTCGAATTTTACCAAGAAGTTGAATTTTGAATCAAGAAGATGTTTCTTGCGCCAATAAAGATGAATTGATCTGATCAGTACATTTTTGCATTGATTAAATGAAGTATTTTGAACGACTTAATCAGTAAATTTCAGTAATTAAATTAATCATCTTGATTGATCTAGTCCACAACTTTCAATACGTTCACCAGTCGAATATAGTTAATTTGAATTATTCATTGAAATATATGAATTTAACAAAAAAATGTAATTATTTAATATTTTTTATATTTTATTATAATAGACAAATCAGTCACTTCAAGTGCCTACGAGGTAAGGAATAAGCCTGTAAAAATGGAGCCTATACTGGCACCATGCTCCATTAGTTGGGTGACGGACAACTTTGCACGTAGCAACTTTGCACGTGCCCAACTGTGCACGTCGATGGCCGGACGGACAACTGTGCACGTCCATCTGTGCACGTCCAAGACCACAGAAGCCCATCTGTGCACGTCGAAATTTCGATGTGCACAGTTGTCATTTGGACAACTGTGCACGTGCACAGATGGTACTTGGACAACTGTACACGTCGAAATATAGGCGTGCACAGATGGACTCATATGCACTTTACCGTGCACAGATGTCACTTTCCTAACTGTGCACGTGCACAGATATCACTTGCGCAACTGTGCACGTGCACATATGTCCCTTGTCCAACTGTGCACGTGCACAGATATCCCTTTCCCAACTGTGCACGTGCACATATGTCACTTGCCCAACTGTGCACGTTCATGTCCTTACGTAAGGGTTGTACTTAAGTAATTCAGAGAGTTCAAGGAATTCAGAGAATTCAAGGGATTCGGAGAATTCAAGGAATTCAGAGAATTCAAGGAATTCAGAGAATTCAAGGAATTCAGAGAATTCAAGGAATTCTAGGAATTCAGAGAATTCAAGGAATTAAAAAAAGTCAAGGAATTCGGAGAATTAGAGTAATTCACAGAATTAAAGGAATTCAGAGAATTCAACGATTTTAATGCATTCATCGAATTCACTACGAATTCACGGAAATCTATGAATTCCTTGAATTCTATGAATTCGTCGAAAGTGAGGCTCGCAGGATTTTCAACCTTTTGCGCATGTCCGAATTCTTTCTCCCATTTGTTCTTTAGAATTGAACGCTTTCTGGCTATAGTTTTGGAAAGTTTATCGTTTAACAGTCGAATTTTGGGCTGCAAAATATTATTATTCAACCAGGAAATATCAATTTAACAAATTTTAATAGATTTATGAATCTTACCTTTGGAGTGATACGCACAGTTTTTATATTCGGAACCAACTATGAATTTTTGTACGAAAAAGCACTTAAAACTAGGCCAATTTATGAGATACGATAAATAGAGAGAATTTGTAAGGTTTTATAGTTGTTTTTATGCAAGTTAAACGCTGGGATCCGTCAAACTTCAAAAAATTTTGCACTATTTTTTACCCATGCTTGAGGAAGGGAACTTTTTTTCTTGCGGGACATAATACTTCATTTTTCCACTTATGAAGTATTTAGCAGAACATTTTCAAGAAAATCATGCCAGGTGCAGCAAGATAATTTAATATTAACGATTCTATCGCAAATTTTCAAAAATGCCTTTTTCCAGAGGAAATACACGTAAACATTTATGGGCTTTGAACAACCTCTAAAAATCAATTGAGTTTAAAATGAGAAAAATACGTGCTTACTTGTTTGTGTTTGAATAAATCTGGCGGGCGAGACCAAGAAAATTTGAAGAAAAACATGTGAACCACCCAAATAAATAAACCTTGAGATTTCTCTAACCAATGACCAAGAAAAATGTGTAAACCGTCATTATACATCGCCACATAAACAACAGTAAAACACTCATTAAAAATATTTTTAAAAATTTCTTTTCCAGTTTACTTTTTGTGAAATCATAAAAAAAGGCATAAAAGAAATAAACGATTTGGTCAAATCAAAGACAGATAAGTAACTAGAAAAAAATAAATACCTACCAAGTAGGCACGGTAGTTAGTGGTCATTAGGACGTTCAAAGGACATCAGATGTCTCTATACCCACTGGAAGACTCAAAGAAGCTTAATAAGATGAAACTATTGAAAAGTAAATTCAAAATAGTACATTGTGTATCGAGGGCGTAAAGAAGGCTATTTTGACTAGTCAAAATAGTCGTACGCCCTTGACACACACTGTACTGTATTTGTATGTGTAGCGGGCCTAAAGTTTTAAATAGCGGGCGTAAAGTTTCATGTCAGCCCGGCGGCGGAGTGCGCATGTCCGAACGTCACTGGGCTGGAAGTGGCCACATTACGCCTGCTTCACGTGCATGCAATGGCGCGTTTTTAAGGGGATCGAACGAAAAGAGATTTTCACATATCTTCAATAATTTGAAAGGAATAATTTCATCAAAATAATATTTGAAGTATTTTTAAACTAACTTTAAGAAAGTTAATACGCTTCATTCCACCAGGATTGAATAATTTTAACTCTTGAAAATTTATTATACGTAGATACAAAGGATCACCCTCGTATAAACCCTTACGTAAGGACATAAACGTGCACAGTTGGGTAAGTGACATCTGTGCACGTGCACAGTTGGGCAAGTGACATCTGTGCACGTGAACAGTTGGGAAAGTGACAACTGTGCACGTGCAAAGTTAGGAAAGTGACATCTGTGCACGTTAAAGTGCACAGGAGTCCATCTGTGCACGTTTAAATTTCGACGTGCACAGTTGTCATTTGGACAACTGTGCACGTGCACAGATGGTACTTGGACAACTGTGCACGTCGAAATTTAGACGTGCACAGTTGGCACTTGGACAACTGTGCACGTGCACAGTTGTCCCTCTGACCAACGACGTGCACAGTTGTCCGTCTGGCCATCTACGTGCACAGTTGGGCACGTGCAAAGTTGCTACGTGCAAAGTTGACCCCATCCCCATAAGTTGGCATCTATGTTAAAAATTTCTGCAAATGTTAGTCTTAAATTTCATTGTTTTGCGAGTTATGGAGGGGGAAAGAAAATTTAAAATGCATTGCTATGGAATTTTTTTCTAGAATCTTCCAAAAATTTTTTGTGATTATGTTTTAGAGTGACACTTCCAATTGTTAAAGAAGAAATATCCTTTAGTTTACCAATTCAACATATTTGCCCATAAATTAATTGGAAAATGACGTTATGGTAAAAAGAAATTTCACTTTTTTTTTGGTCAGAATGACATAATTGTCTACACACTTCGGTTGAACCGATTTCGAGAAGAACTACTTTTTTGCTTTCCCTTTCCCCATCCACAATTTCTGAAAGTATGTGATTTGAAGGTAATAATTTTAGGAAATTTTATGCCACATAGACACCAATTTACGGGATTAATTTGGGCCTGATACGGACGCAACGTTTATATATGCTTATTACTCATCCTGCTAAGCGCTTTTTGACATTATTAATAATAATTTAAAAGTTGCGTACATATCGAACCAAAATTAATGCCTAGGTTAGAGCCTATATTACATAACATTTTCCAAAACATTAAACTTGAAATCGCAATAATTTTAAGTTATGAAGGGGGAAAGGAGTATAAAAAAGTTTTTTTTTTTAAATGGCTCAAACAATGTTGATGAACAGAATATATTGTTTGACGCCGAGGATGATAGTTTGCATTCGATAGGTAGGCTTGAATGTCTGCCTTCAAACTCGGCTGTCGAAAAGCCGGCTGAACTTGGAGGTGGTTTTCTGCAGTTTTCCTCTCCTCTGGCCAAATGTCCAGCCAAATGCTAGTACTTCTAATAAAGTCGCATTCAGCCGCGTATTATCACTGGATATGATTAAATTCATACAGTGATTCTGAGCTCACGTTAGTAAAAGAAAATTTTCACAGGACCATACCCAGTGAAGTGGAGTCGTCTTGCGGTATATGTACTCATGCTGAAGGACTTAAATGAGACTTCTAAATGAGACAGTCTAACAATACAATAATAATAGTAATGATCAACAACCTTGCGACCAAAGAAAAAAGATAAAAAGATTTGAATAAAAGGGTTGATTAAAGTTATCGATTTGTGAAATAATCCTCCTTTTCGCAATAATCCCGATTGCTCGATCTGAGAACGATTCGCGACCGGTTGGCCGCATTTGTTTGATTCGCGTCCGGTCGCCCACACATATAAATGTGCCAACAACGTACTCCGGCGTTGAACGTGAAACTCGCCGGAGAGTTTCATTCACGCGCGACCCACTTAAATTTCATTCAGTGATCAACCGATACCGGTCCGCCTTTCCCTCTTGTGAAGATAAGTACTTAAGCCACGAGATTCAACTGTGCCTTATAGATATTATTAAGGATAACGAATGGAGAGCAGGAGTGGGAACAATAACATGCGGTCGATAATAAAAAATTATTTTCATAATACAGTCGAAGCCATCGATAAGGCCGCTACGAATAAGACCGCTTCCCCTGACCCTTGCTCGAGCTCATCGAGACGCTTCCCCCACTCTCACGCTGACTTCGAAATTCTAGTCAGCCGCTACGGATAGTGTCGCCGTAGAAATCGCATTTTTTTGGTTTTTAGGAGGTTTATTTTTATATTATAAATTTTACAATATCGAAAATATTGTAAAATATGAAAATATTACAATTAATATTCGATATATTTGGATATATACAAAAACTCTTCCAAAAACCATAAAAATTGCGATTTCTACTGCGGCAGTATTCGTAGCGGCTGACTGGAATTTCGAAGTCAGCGTGAGAGTGAGGGAAGCGGCGCACAGTGGGACCAAACGCATATTTTTCGTTCAATAAAGTCTACAGACTTCTATTTTGCCCCGATTTGCGATTTTTTTTTTGTTAATCAAAGAGCACTAAATTTCAAAGAGCACCTTGGTCATAGATTTTGGAATTTTCATTTGCTTATTTATTATATGTTTACTCAAAGTATGAGAAAATCGACATTTTTCACATAATTATTATTTACTCTTCAATAACGGTTTGCATATAATGAAAATCATCTTAAATCAACGCAAAAGTACTCCCAAGATACAAATAATTTTATTATTGTATGTCTTAATTATTATAAACAAATTAAGTTAACAAATAGCCAAATATCGTAATTGCAGTTGAAAATCATTTTTTCTTAGTTAAAAATGATTTAAATTATTGTGAGAGTGATTGTTAGTCAGAATATTTAAAAATTAGTAATAATTAGAATTTTTATGAACAATTTTTTGCACAAATTTGGGATTTGTGGTTTTTTCAATTGCGGTTTTCCTTTATTCATCGGAATTGATGCAGATATTCTTAAAAATAATATATGTTCAATTATATTTGTGAAAATACAACAATTGTTGATTTTTTAAACAAATGAAATAAATAAATATAAAACTTTGGCACTTTGGCTTGGAAAATAATTTTTTGCATCAAAACTACTTTACATTTTAGTGAGAGAGATTTGCAGTCACTATTTCTATGCAAAATTGACAATAAGTAATTATTATTTATTTTTATTATTTAATTTCAAATATCACGAAATTTTCATATATTTCAAAAATATTGTAATTTTTGTTGCAAAAAATTGTTCTTATCTGGAAATACTTTAAATTATTGTGAGAATGATCGTCAGTAACAATTTTTATTAAACATTTACAATTATAACATTCATGAACCATTTTTGTGGAAAAAGTTGGAATTATTGGTTTTTCAATTTCGAGTTTTCCTTCATCATCTGAATTGATGCAGATCTTCTTGAACATAGGCTCAATTATATTTGTTAAAATAGAACAATTGTTAATCTTATAAGCAAATCAAATGAATTCAAAGCTTCGGCACTTTTTTAAATACATGAAAATTTCGTGATATTTGAAATTAAATAACAACAATAAATAATAACATTTGTTTTTTGTTAACTTTACGTCGAAATATAGACTGCTAATCTCTCTAACCAAAATTTAAAGCAGTTATAGTGCAAACAAATTATTTTCCAGGCCAAAGTGCCGAAGCTGTATCTTTATTTATTTTATTTGTTTACAAGATTAACAACTGTTGAATTTTAACAAATATAATTAAACCTATGTTATTTTCAAGAATATCTGCATTAATTCAGATGATGAAGGAAAATCCGAAATTTAAAAACCAATAATTCCAACATTTTCCACAAAAATGGTTTATAAATAATATAATTGTTGATGTTTTATAGAAATTGTTACTGGCGGTCACTCTCACAATAATTCAAAGTATTTCCAGATAAGAGAAATTTTGTTAAAACAAAATTGCAATATTTTTTAAATATATGAAAATCTCGTGATATTCAAAATTTAAGAATAACAATAAATAATAACAATAAATAGTAAAAATTGCTTATTGTTAATTTTACATAGTAATAGTGACTTTGAATCTCTCTCACAAAAATTTTAAGCAGTTTTGGTGCAAAACATTATTTTCCAGGCCAAAGTGCCTAAGTTTTATATTTATTTATTTCATTTGTTTAAAAAATCAACAATTGTTGTATTTTCACAAATATAATTGGACATTTATTATTTTTAAGAATATCTGCATCAATTCAGATGATAAAATGAAAACCGCAATTAAAAAAACGCAAATCCCAAATTTGTGCATAAAATTGTTTATAAAAATTCTAATTGTTAATAATTTATGGATATTCTGACTAAAAATCACGCTCACAATAATTTAAAGCATTTTTAGCTAAGAACAAATGATTTTCAACCACAATTACGATATTTGCCTATTTGTTAACTTAATTTGTTTATAATAATTAAAACATACAATAATCAAATTATTTGTATTCTGGGATCTTGCGTTGATTTAAGATGATTTTCATTATATGCAAACCGTTATTGAAGAGTAAATAATAATTATGTGAAAAATGTAGATTTTCTCATACTTTGAGTAAACATATAATAAATGAACGAATGAAAATTCAGAAATCTATGACCAAGGTGCTCTTTGGAATTTAGTGCTCTTTAATTAACAAAAAAATTCAATATTTTATATTTCAACCATAAAAAGATTTTAAATATTATTTATATTAAATAAAAAACAAGTGAATTTGAACTAAAAATACGAAGTTTGAATAAACTTAAAACTTAATTTTTAATAAAAAAAATAAGTTACATTTTCAACCAAATAAATAAATTAGCAAACAAGAAAAATAATTTTCCAAAAAAAGTCAGTTTTCAAACACATAGTTGAATTTTCAACTGAAAAGATTAATTTTCAAAAAAGAAAAGTGGATTTTCAAGGAATAAGTTGAAATTTCAACTGAAAAATTATTTTTCAATTAAAAAGATTAGTTTTTAAGTATAAAGATCAATTTGCAACCAAAAGAGATGAATTTTAAATAAAATACTTGAATTTTTATCCAAATGGTTCATTTTTAAACCAAAAGAGGCGAATTTTTAAGCAGAAGCGGCCAAGTTAAATTTTCAATTAATCAATTTTTAACGAAAAAAAAAACTGATTTTCATCAAAACAATTTATTTAAAACCAAAGAGATGAATCTTCAACAAACGAGGTAAGATCTAATAGTTGATACTTCAAGCAAAGAATATTTTTAATTAAAAGCCGTTGAATTGAACCAAAAAGGACGAATTTTCAACAAATCTTGGAATTTTTCAAATGGAAAAGATCAGTCTTCAACCAAAAATAAAACAAAAGCAAATAAAAGATACATTTTCAACAGAATATTTAAATTTTCAACTAAAGAGAAGAAACCTGAACTGATAAAATTTTAATAAAAAACAGGTGAATTCAGCTAAAAGAAAGAAGACGATTTTTCTTCAAAAAAGTTTTGTTTTTTAATTTGAAAAAAGGTTGGTTTTAGTTTTCGCTATAAAGAAATAGGAAACTTTTGAAAAATTTTATATTTCTGAAATTTAAAACTATGCAAGAAAAACTGACTGTGCTTAAAATATTTTTTTTTCTCATTGATTGACGATATTTTGACTCTACTAATGAATTATAAACTTTTATCAATAATTTGTATAAAAAAAGCTATTTTTCATATATTAGATTTCTGGCCTCATAAGACTATCGGCACTTTTTTTAATGATGCAACTCTTTTACCACTATTTTGATCAAAATACACTTATGCTTCTATTTTCGCAAATTGTTCGTTAAAACAGATATTTTTCTACTTTGCCTTCAACCATATTTTTAAACTTCTTCGCTAATTGGCTGAAACAACAATCGCGCCATCTCAAAACTTGAAAATTCAAAAATTTTCATAATTTTAAAGATTTCAAAACTTTGAAAGTTTTAAAAAAATTTTAAGACCTATCACAAATTTCAAGATAATTCACGGAATTTAAAATTATTGCAAGGCATATTCAATTTCATAGGATCTCCCAGGACTTTAAGGATTTACAAAATTGCAATCAATTTCAAGGGATTTAAAAGATTTTAGAATATTTCAGAAAATTCCAAGCAAGATTGAAAATTTTTCAGGTATTTTAAGAGGTTATCAAAGATATTAGAGGCTTACAAAGACTTCAAGGGATTTTAGGAAATTTTAAAGAATTCCCTGACAACTTTAGGGGTAAATGAAATGGAATAAAATTTTAAATGACTTCTAGGGACTTCTACTCACATCTAACATTTAAACTTGGACGTCTGACCTGTCATCTTTTAACTTTGACCCCGTGACGTTTAACATATGACCTCTGTTACCTCACCTATTTCACATTTTACTTTGTATCACTCACTTTTGATATTTAAACTTGGGTATTTGACCTTTCATCTTTAAACTTTGACCCCTGGCCGTCAGAGTATGGACTCTACATTTGACCTCTCACCTTTGACCTCTGATCTCTCAGCTTTCGAGAAAATTCTTTATGAGAGCTTCTCGCTCGATTTACGAACTGATTTTACTTATTTTGAAGATGTTTTACATTTTTTTACTTTAGTTTTTAACTTTAAGGCGTCAACTATATCTGATTTTTAAATATGTACAATAAAAATTACTCTTATTCAGTACGGTAAAAATAGTAAAAATTATATTATAAATCTGAAAAACAAACGGAAAGATGATATAAATAAAAACAAAAAATAGTAGAAATTTTTTATTTTTATGCCTCGTGGTCTAGAGCCAATATCTTGAGGTGCCTGAACGATGGATGATTTAATGCTGATGGCAATAGTTTTTTATTTTCTCTTTTTGCAATTTCCAACGTCTGCTACTGCTCTGGAATGAAGTATTCGTTCCTATAAGCTATAAATTGCAATTATGGCCATTTAACGAACTTCCCGCTCACTCAAGTCAACTTCAGGTATACAGTTGTTTCAGAAAGTAGTTGTGAATAAACTCACTCAGCTCGTTACGATTATACATATAAATTACAGCATTAATGTATTATCGATTAGTGACAGGTAATATCTTGTATGATGCAATCTGCCCAATTTCTGTCCGAGAGTGATTTAATTCATTATAGGAAAAGACAGGAACTGTTTTTTGTGTATTGGAAGTGATAACTTCATCTTTTAGATGCTAAATTAACTTTTTTATTTATTGCATTTCATATAATATTATTAATAACAGTTGCGTTTCGTATTGGAACTTTTATTTCTTATCCTTGAAAATATAAGCAATTCAAGAATTCATTTTTATATTTTAAAAAATAATAACAGTCTTTAAAAATTTTTAAACATATAATTATATATGTTGAAAGATTTTGAATTTGAATCGAATGTATTTGAAATTTAAACATTTTCAATCGTAATTTCTCAAAAATTTCAGAATGTCGTACTAAAAGGGTAAAAATTGGACGAACTGATTAGAAAAGAGTTAAAATTGTATTATTTCTATTTCAAAGCGATCAAAATTTTAAATTGTTATTTTGAATTAAAGAATATCGAACGTGAATGATTCTAGATTTAAATTCCGAAAATAGGACAATTGCAAAATGTCTAAATTTGAATAATTTTAGACTAGAATGTCGAAAACTGGATCATTAAAAATTTAAAAGAATTGAGATTGTATAATTTTCAATTAAAAGCGTTCAAAATTAAGTATTTTTAAACTTTGAAATATAATGCGTTGCGCTTAAGTTCAACGCGTATTCCTGTTTGAAATTAAAAATTTTTGAAACAGAATTTCTCAAAAATTGCAAAATTTGGTACCAAAATTTAAAAAATTAAACAGCTTGATTAGAAAAAAGTTAAAATTGTATTATTTCTAAGTCAAAGCGTTTAAAATCTAAAACTTTTATTTTGAACTGAACAATCTCGAAATTAAATGATTTCAGATTAAAATTTTGAAGGTAGGGCAATTTCAAATTTAAATTGTATACTTTTTAATTAAAAGCGTTTGAAAGGGAACAATTAAAAATTGAAAACTTTCTAATTCGCTTTTAACTCGTGCTTTCATAAAAAATATAAAAGTTTAATATAAAAATTGGTTGAACATATTTTTTCCAATATCGGAAAAAAATTCACCATCATTTTCAAAGTACAAAATAGAAAAATTTTCAAGTATAAACCTATAAAATTGAATTGTTCTAAAAATATCCGAAATCTCTTGAAAGTTCCGATTATATTAAATAAATTTAGATAATTTGAAAATTGGAAATTTTCAAATGGTTGATTATACTTTTCAAAATCCAACTATTTCAATTTCAGTCACAAAATTAGAACTTAAGAAAGGAAAAAATGGAAAATTCATCGTTCAATATGAAAATTCTGATCTCGGAAATTAAAACCATAAAAAATCAATGAAGTTATTCAATTCCTGAAGAATCATTTTCAGATAGTTCTTTTTTCATCCATATTTATTTTAAATGACACAATTTTTAACTTTTCCATTTCAATCGTTTAATTTTTAAACTTTATTTAGAATTAACATTCATTTTTTAAAGCTTCCAATCAAAAAATTTTCAATTTCAAATAATGCATTGTTTGAAATCTTCAATTAAAAATCGGACAGTTTTAGAATGTCGCATCAAAAATTTGAAGAAAAAATGCAAAACCAGATGCTACGATTCCAAGTTTTAAAATTGGACAAGCCTTTCAGTGCAAGCTTTTTTTCTAAGTTTTCTAAGTTTGAAACCTTCAATATTTTGAAACATTTACAAATAAAAATAATTCAATTTTTGATGCTTGGTTCTAACTGAATTTTATTAATTATGTTCTTGATTTTTCATTATTATGAAATTATTCTGAAGTCATTTGATTAAAAATGTTTAATTATGAATTCTTTAAACTGAAAATTGTGCAATAATCTTATTTTCAATTTGATATTCTGGGATTTAAAAGAATTTAAATAACCAGACAATCTTTTACGCTTAAAATCTAAATGAGTAATTTTATTAAAATAATTTATTTTTTCATGAATGCTTAATATTTCTAACAAATGTATCCCTATATTAAAGAAAATAATAAATTCAATTTCTCAATGTATCCTTACTAAAATTATTACATTTATTAGAAACAGAGGAAAAAATGAAGTATGAAACTATTTAAAAAATTACAAAAAGGAATGATTTCTCTTCAGCAATTTTGATCGATATGTTAATAAAATAACAACGCCGATGAGTTCGTTAAATCTAAAGGAAGCTCTAACTCTCCAGACTTGTTGCTGTCATTCGTAGATTGCATCAGCGATCGGTATTAATTAAATCGAAACATGTATCAGCCGACATCGCGTGAACGAAATTACAATCAGATTCCTTTCAAATAGTGTTACTCCTGTATCCAAGTATCATAAAATAAATATGCTGCGACTAATTGAAAAATTTTTGAATAAAGAAAGCAAATTTTGATAATTTTCCACAAAATAGAATTTTTTAACCAAGAATATTTGCTTTGACTTATACATTGAAACGGACGAAAATATAAAATATTAAAAGTTTGAATTTTTCAGACTTGTAAAATTTATAGCTGGAAAGCATTTTTGACAATATATTTCATAATTTCGTTATTCAAAAATATAAAGGTGGTCCAAAAAATTTGAATAAAAAAAATTACAGTCTTCCTTTATAAATTCGTCTAGAAATTCTCCATCTACAGGAAGCCCCAAATGAATTGATTAATTTATTCGAGAAAATAGTTACTTTGATATTTTTTGAAAAGTCGAAACAAGGGAAGATTTTTTTTAAGGAAGCTTTGAAAATTTTGAAACATTGTTTCTTGAAAAAGATCATATATTTCTGAAAGCACCTTATATTATCATAAATGGTATAATCAAAACAGGTGCTCTCAGAAATATATGTTCTTATTGAAGAAAAAATGCTTCAAAATTTTTAAAGCTTCCTTACAAAAAATCTTCCTTAGTTTCGACTTTACAAAAAATATCAAAGCAATTATTTTCTTGAATAAATTAATCAATTAATTTAGGTCTTCCTTTAGATGGAGAATTTCTAAACGAATTTAGAAAGGAAGACTCAGTTGCATTGATTAATTTATAAAAGATCATATTATTGCGAAAAACACCCAATAGGATTAATTTGTCTGAAAATCGAATTTCACCGCTGAATTTGCATCAAAGATTCAAGAAAATAATCACTTTGATATTTTTTTCTAAAGTCGGAAATAAAGAAGATATTATGTCTTAAAAGCTTTAAGGCCGATGAGACGGTACTAGGTATTGTTGTTTTTCGCTTAAAATACTAAATCATTCTTTCTTCCAAAGGAACAACTATTTTTGAGAGCATCTTACATTTTTTAACATTTTTATTCTGAGTCGTTTTTCTTTATTTAAAAAAATTCATTTTTTCAACTAAAAATGTAACTTTTCTATTTTTTGTTAAAAATTGATCTTTTTAGTCGAAAATTCTTGTATTTTCATAGAGAGCTGATCTTTCTGATTTGGAATTTTCTATGTTTTAGTTTTAAATGCAGCTGTCTTTCTGCTTGAAAATTCAACAACTTTTAAAAGAAATGACTTTTTTTTGTTTTTGTTATAGCAATTACATTTTTTATTGAGGATTCATCTTTTTCTGGAGAATTTAACTTTCGGATTGAAAACTTAACTGTCTTTCAAAAAATTGGTCTTTTTGGTTGAAAATTGAACAATTTGGTTGAAAATGTAACTGTTATTGGTTGAAATTTAGTCTTTTCTTATTATAAATTCTACCATTTGGCAAAAAATTCATCTTTATAGGTTAAAATTTCAACTATTTGGTTATAAGTTCAACTAGTTTGTTGAAAATTCCTCTTTTTTCGTCTTAAACTTCGACAATTTGGTTGTAGATGGAACTATTTGGTCAAGACCTATTTTTTTTAATTCAACTGTTTGTTTAAAAATGAAACTGTTTTTGGTTAAAGTATAATCTTTTTTATTTGAAAATTCATATTTATATTAAAAATTCAAATATCATCAAAAAAATTAAATTTTTTGGTTGAATTGAACTATTTTTGTTTTAAAACTAAAATATTTGTTGATTGAAACATCTAATATTCGTTGAAAAATCCCTTTTTTTGGTTGAAAATTGAACTACTGATTTGACGGCTGAACGAACCTGCTGAAAAAAATTTTGTTGTTGAATATTCATCATTTTAATTAAAAATGTATCTCTTTGGTTGAAAATTAGATTGTTTCGTTAAAACTTTGTTTTCTTTTAATTAATTTTTTTTCACTGAAATTGTAACTTATCCATTTTTGTCTGAAAATTCATCTTATTTAGTTAAAAATTCGCGTATTTTGATAGAAAACTAATATTCTCAGTTTTTAAACTTTTTTTATTTCTTGGCTAAAAAATCTTTATTTGTTGAAAATTCGAATTTTTAGTTGAAAAATTCATCATTTCAGCTGAAAATTCATACCTTTGGTAAAAAATTGGACTATTTTGTTGAAAATTACTTCATTTTGGGTTAAAAATTTACTCTTATTTCGAAAAATTTAACTTTTCCATTTTTTGTTAAGAATTCGGGTATTTTGATGAGAATTCATTTTTTTTGGCAGAGTTAATTTTTTAGGTTGAATTTTGAACATTATTTTCGCTGAAAGTAAAATAAGAGGTTCCTATTTCTATTCTTAATTTTCAGTCAAAAGGAAACACCGTCTTCTCGGCATAAATTGATTTCAAATTCTATTCTACATTTTTAGCCTATTTATATTTAATTATACTATAATCCGGAAAATATATTAGGGTGGTCTGAAAATTCGACTTTACAAAAAAATATTAAAGTGATTATTCTCTTGAATTTTTACCGTCAATCCAACGGTGAAATTATATTTTCAGAAAAATCAGTCTTGGTGAGTTTTTTCCGCAATAATATGATTTTTATACAATAATCGATACATTTGAGCCTTCCTTTAGATGGAGAATTTTTAGAAGAATTAATAAAGGTAGACTCAAATGTGCTGATTAATGTATAGAAAATCATATTATAGCGAAAAAAAAACCCATAAAGATCAGTTTTTCTGAAAATCTAATTTTACCATTGAATTCGCGTTAAAAATTCAAGAAAATAATGTAAAATCGAAAATAAGGAAGATACTAAACTTAAAAATTTTGAAGGCCGATAAGGGGGCACTAGTTTTAGGTCAAATTTATATTAAATTATTTTTTATTCTAACAGAACAAATATTTATAAGAGCACCTTCAATTTTTGTAATTTTATGCTTTTGCTATTATTTATGGACCAGCCTAATAAATATATCCAATATCCATTTTGTGCCAACATCTTATATATTTTATGATAAGCTCCGCACCCACTACAAATTAATTTTCTGATTCATAAACATATTTCAAGAATTTAATAATCTTAAAATAGATTTTATCATATGAAGAGAACACATATTCTATTTTAAAGTCACATTTGCAAGAGGATGAAATTTCTGACAAGGGATTGCACAATTCAGTCAACGCTTGGTTGAGAAGCCAGACTGAAGTTATAAAATTAGGCACATTATTATCAACATAAACGTTAAATAAAACCAACGGTTTGGAATTTTCCTCTTCAAAATTTTTCTACTTTTATATAATTTTATTTATAAAAAAAACAGATTATGTTTTTGTAAATTACATTTTTATAGTCAAAATAAAGTACTGTCGAACTATATATTTAGTAGGCGGAAGTAACGTTACGAACGTAGATAACGTGGAGCACGTTCCCTGATTATTAATAAAACCCAATAAGAAAATCTAACTATTTTTGAATTGAGATTGAAAATTTATAATTGATAAATAAACTTCCGAAACAACTTTACTTTTTGGCTCATTAGAGACCAGAAAAAATAATGAAAAAAGAGGGAGAAAAAGGAAAAAAGTCAACCAAAAACGAACCTCTCACTTTTTCCTTTCCCCGACCTTTTTATATTACGAGGGGATCAACATGTTTGTTGAAAATTCATTTTTTTTGCTTGAAAAATATACTCTTTGGTTGAAAATTGAATTTTTCAAACTGAAAATTAAACCATTCCATTTCCGATCAAAAATTTATCTTTTTTAGTTGAAAACTCAACTATATGGTTGAAAATATATTTCTTTAAAAAAAGTTCAATTCGTTTTTTTTAAATTGAATAAGTAACTATTATATTTTTTGATGAAAATTGATCGTTTCTAGTTGAAATTTCAACAATTTAGTCAAAAATACAATTGGTCGGTATGAAGATTCAACTATTTTCATAAAAATGCATCTTTTTTGGTTAAACTCAAGTGCTTTTTATTTTGAATTTCAGTTCTTATTGGTTAGAGCATCAACTATAAAATATTTCGTTGAAGATTTAACTTTTCTTTTTGAAAAATCGATAACTTGGTTTGAAAGATTCCACATAATTTTAGTTGAAAATTTTAATATTTTGTTTTAAATGAACATTTTTTGTAGAGAATTCAACTATTTTGTAGAAAAGTCGTATTTTTTCATAAAAATTTAACAATTTCGTAGAAAATTAAACTATTTGGTTGAAAGTTAACTTTTTCTGTTAAAAATTTATATATCTCGTTGACAACTAAGATAGTTTGGTAAAAAAATCAACCCTTTGAATAAAAATTGAACTATTTATTTGAAAATTTAACTATTTGGTAGAAAATTACCGTTTCTCTTGAAAAATCATATTTTTGGGATAAAAACTCAACTGTTATGTGAATTATTCGCCTTTTTGGCCTAATAATTCAAGTTGGTTAGGTTCTGAAATTAAACTTTACCATTAATATTTTTTCGTAGATTAATGCAGTAATTTTTCACTGTTGAGGGCAAAAGTTTTTCGTTGAAAACTTCATTCAATTGGTTAAATAATCTATTTAAGTTTAATTGTACATTTTGATGGAAGTGCGATAAAATGTAAGATTTTTTTATGAATTTATAAAAGATATATCGCTTATCGGCAAACAATAAGATGTTATACAAATTCTTTAAATAATTAATCATAATTTTTGTTTTAATTTTCAGCAACGTTTTAAAGATAAAAAAATGTTCAGTTCCTTTGAGATCACTATCAACTAATCTGTGAATGAACCATAGTGAAAAAAACATAAACCTACTCTCGGCTTCCAGACGAGTAATACTCATCAGTCTATACGCGCATGATTTTGAAGAAAACAGAAAATAATTGATTTTTAAAACGACAAAATTGAATATAATTTTTATAGAAGAAAACATTAGTAAAAAATAAACTTATCACGACCAAAATTTTTTTTAGAAAATATTAAATAATTAAAGAATCTGTATAAAATTTAAATATTTAACAATAAGTGAAATACATAATTAAATTTATGAGGAAAAAATCATATTTTTCATGACATTTCCATCTGAATGTACAACTAAACTTTAGTGAATTTGTTAAGCAATCAGATAATGGTATTGAATGAAGAAAAATATAAATTTTAAACATTTATTTGAGGACAAAATTGTTTTGAAACATGATTTAAACAAATGCGAATTTATGACAAAATACTAAATGCCCTATATTAGAAAAAATGTTCAACATGAATGATTCTTCTTCCATGTAAATATTTTCAGATTTAGATTTAGATTTTTTTCCAAAAATAAGCAATGAATGCATAAGTATAATTTGGTAACGAGATTCGAATTTTAAGGTAGGATAAAAATCACCTGCATGATTTTTTTGGTAAAAAAATGGATAATTGGACAATTTTGATAATTAAACAGTAATTTTGAATTATTTATTTTTCTAAACTCTGGCTATCAAATTTTTGATCCTGATCATTTCATAATTTAAAAAAATGAGTCTGTAGACTATTTTTGATTGTTAAAATGTAACGATCTCAAATTTAAATCTGTTCAATTTTTAATCCCTCAATGTAGTAATTTCAATTTTCCATGTTTGTATTGTATGGTGTAAATTTTTATTCTTCAAATTTAAATTATTCTTGAATTTTTATTCCACAAATTCTTCGATTAAGAAAATTCAAAGTATTTTGGGTGTTTTATTTTTCAAATGTCTAATTTTTATTAACTGAAAATTGAAATTGTTTTACTCTCAAGGCTTTCAATTTCAAATGAATTAGTTTTCAATCGTTAAGGGCATGTTACAGTCTGTCACGTGATCAATTATAACATGTTATTATACTGGACAGTCTCAGAATTAAAAAAATAAAATATTGTGCTAAAATTGTGGAAAATGGTTCAAAATATTAAGGAGACGTCTTTTTAATTTCGTTTGACTCAATATTGAATGTTTGAATTTCAATTCGATTAAATACCAAATAAGTCAATTATGAAAGCTTGAAGTTTGCATTCGTTCTATTTTCAATTTAATGAATTATTCATGCTTTATATAAAATCTTGTTGAGTAAAATTTTTCTATATTCATTCAAAAAGTTTTCAGCCAACAGTTGGTGAATTTGCAACCTAGAAAATAAAATTATACAGTTTCAACAAAAGTGAAAATTTTCAATATTTTGAAATTATTTTTCAAATCCTAGATAATCTAGAATTAAAAAATATCAGAAAATATCCTTTCTGCCTTTTCAGTTTCACTCAATATTCGGACGTTCCCAAATCATGATCAGAATATATGTAGAAACTAAAATTCAAACGGAAAATTATTCACAATGGCACATATAAAAACCTTTGAACTATATAATATTGACAGATAAATCACTTAATTTGTAACACTTTTTATTACTATTTTATTGGCGCCTGATGATTCCAATGCGTATTAAATGCAAAACGACTTTACTTTATAAAACAAAATGTGTCACGATCGCTGGAAGGCGTCGCGGTTTTGAATCCCACGTAGAGTCTTAACGCAAACGGCGATAAAACCACTCACGTTGCTTCTCGCATAATCTGACATAAAAAAAATAAAATAAGACGAACACTTATGTATATGCCTCGACATAATTTACTTTACCTCTTTATTCCCAATAGCTTCGGGCGAGGAGCATGCCGTAGCTAAATTACATCCATATTCCATGCCTGTTTTTCTGTTTTAATGCATTGAAAATTATTCCCCTATATACAGTGTATATTGTTATTATCTTCACACACATTATTATAAATACCTTTACTATTCACGTAAAAATCCCTTAAAGGCCAAAATCATATCACAAAGTATCACGACCCAGAAGTTAGCTATGCATATATACATTTGAAATTTGTGCCATAAAAGTAATGGTCCGTTTATAATTTTAAAGAATTTATTTAACAATCATGGAAAACAATTGAAAGTTACTTACTGAAACATGAAGCACTCTAAAGTATATGTAATGGAACAAAATTACCAATAATGCGTAAAAGTTAGCTTACACATTATTTTTTATCCCCTCCACTTTCCCTCTGTGATGCTACAGCATACAGCATCCATATCGCAGACTTGTTCCTTTTTTGTAAATAAAAATAAAAGTATCAACTGTGTAATTTCAATAGAGAATTTATTATTCTTGGATTTTGCACATTACTCTTCGCTTTTGTTAGATTTTATATTAGAGGAGAAATAAGTATAAAATGTAACAATATGAAATTTCAATGATTCTAAGGTCAATTAAAATTATACAATTTTAACCTTTATTTTAATTGTCTAATTTCAAACATGTAGCTTATCATTTCAAATAACTCACGTGGGAAATTAATTCATATGTGTAGAAAATTTTTAAATACACAGAATTCAGAGAATAAAAATGTTTAGGTCTTGTAAATTAAACGAATTAAAATACGAAGTTTCGGAAATTTCACTAATCGATATTTGAACTACCTTTAATTATATGATTTCCAATTTTAACATTCCCAATTTTCAGGTCCTAAAATTGAAAATTTGCGAATTTAAATTAATATCGAATGGGATGACTAGTCCAATATTTTTTATAAGCTTGACTAGTCGTGCCGAATTTTCAGGACTAGTCCATCCCCTTTTCCAACTCTCCCAATTTTCCGGGACGACTAGACACAGCCTACTTATTTTAGATAATCTTAAACGTTTTAAATTATTGATTGTAAAATTATTCCAATCTCAATGATAAAATTCTATCATTTTAATTTGTAGGATAAAGTCAGGAGGGATAAATGAATGTGAAAACAATTTTTCATGATAGTACAAAAACAGTTTATCAAATTCAAAATAACAAGATTTAATTTTGATAAATTCAAAATGCAATCTGATTATGTCGACTAGCATATAGTAATAAATGCTTGAAATTCGAATCAGGCATTTGAAGCTCTGATATGGTAATACATATAGTTTTTGACTATGTTTCATTATTATGAGTTTCAATATGTGTCATTATTCAATACATCAATCAATTCAACATCAAAGTTTGACATTTTTCAATCTATAGAAAATATAATTCACAAAAGTGAAAATATTAATTTATGTGAAGATACAATAACAATTCATTTCACTTATATACTCGAAGAATACAATATTCAATATTGCTATACAATCATAACTTTAGTTCAGAGGTCTATTGACAAAATGCATAAAATTTATCGAAATTAGCTCTCCTCTTTTCTAAACGTATTTCGCCATCGATTACACTAAATATTTTTTCACTTTTTTTAACAATAAAAATGCACGAATATAAAACACCGAAAGAATCTAAGGATTGAAAAACGAATCCCTCATGCTATCATTCAGAGACCACACCACGAGAAACACTCGTATAATTTTATTATGATTTTATTTTACACACAGAAAAAACAGAAGCCCACCTTTTGTAAAGTCAGTTTCATTTGTTGCTCATGACAATTGTAAACCTAATTAACGCATTTTCAGGACTTTTTTAGTCTGAAATAGATCTCATTTTTTTAGCAATAGAGGACACCAATGGTTATCCTATTTCGATTTCTGGATTTCTTGGTATCACTTCTGGTGCATTAATGTTTGTTTGTGAGGAAAATAAATAATAGCAAATTCAGGTTTATTCAAAGTAGAGGTGTTCCCTCTTAATCATTTATCATGAATGGCAAAAGTGGTAGAAGACGACTACCGAAAAACAACGGAAAAAGCAACGGTATTCAATGGTTACGAAAATCTGTATCAATACAAAAGAACGTATAATCTATCATATTTTTCTAATATATGAAGATGTTACCAAATATAATCTCTAGATGTTAAATTCTTATAATCTTCAGGCATTAAATTGTAACATCTCAGATTTTAAAATATCCAGGCGTCTGTAGTCTCAGATGGTACCTCGCATCGTGGCGCGTGTCATATGCATCCGTCCTCATTGAAACAAGTAATAGTTAAGTTATAAAATGATTATTAGTGCTAAATCACACGTGATTTAGATTTAGAAAATGGGTAAGTTTATATTTCCTTTCATCACACATCACTGCCACTTGTACAAGTGCAGAAACTTAGGCTCCTTTACTTTCGTTTGTGTAGTTTCGAGATAGCCACTTTCCTGCTTATTGTGTGTTTAAAAAATTGAAATTTGTTTATAGTTCTACTTTCGAGCTCGCCTATAAAAATTTTCTACAGGTTTATAAATGCATTTGCAAAAATTATTACATATATATTTGAGGTTATCCAATGGACGAGGATTCTAATATGGGTAATAGATTTTTAAATCTTGGATTATAGATTTTATTATCTCAGATTATAAAGTTTAATAATCCAAGATATTATCTTGTAATATCTATTTCTTAATATCTATAGATTGTAGTTCTAATAATCTGGATCGCTGTCCCATAGTTAGTAGTCCAAGATTATATCCGGTAACATATTTCTCATTGACGGGTATAATCCATTTTTCTCAGTGTGCCGTCTAAAAATTCTTTCCTTTAAAATGTTATGGTTTTCATATGATTTTGGTATCCATAAATCTTTCAAAACTGACAAACCCTTTGTGCTATCTAGTATAAAGCTAATGATATTTATATTTCCATCTGTAACTGCAATATGCAATATGCATAAAGCTAATGATATTTATATTTTCATCTGTAACTGCAATATGCAATGCGGCTTGCTCACGAATGCTGATTAGAGGATTGGCTTTTCCCATACATAACTTGTTAATTAATATACCATATTGTTTTAGGGTTGCTTCTGGTAATCCTGAATTTTTTCTTTAATCTTTTTCAACTCGATATTCATGAAATACCGAAATAAATGATAATCTGGTTTCATAAACATCTCTTTTAATAAATATTCCTGTTTGTGCGAATTTGTTAGTGTGTGAGATACTTTTTCCATCCAATGTGGAAATATTTGCGCAGCAAAATATTCGCGACAGGTTGAATGAATGAATGAATAGGAGAGCCTTATCACTGCCTTGAGATTTAATAGTGCCAACCTATACGACTAAATCTTTACATTTCTTTATATTTCCTTTTGTGGGCAATTCAATAATCAATGTCTTAGCAAATGTTTTATGAATTTAATTCAAACAATTCTTCTAGAATTCTTAATTTTCTTCTTCTGACACACCTTCTTCTTTAAATAAACACCATATTTTCTATTAATAATACTTTCATATATCTCATACACATTATTACCCAAATAACTAGAATCTGGATTTGAATCATCATTCTTTCCGAGCCAATCTGTGAAATGCGGAACAGAATGTTCTAACATTAAACGTAACTGTAATGGTGTCCCTATAAATTTAGAAATATCTTTGTGTACCTGATCATCGTATCCAAAAGTTTCACTAGATATTTCTTCGCTTCAAATTAGGCTTAAACGATCCTTTGAAAACGAGTTTATAAATTCTCTTTTTTTTCGTCATGAGTTAGAATAAATTCTGTTGCAGAAGTTGATGACGCATTTTCTAAAGATGCTCTGTAATGCAAACGACTAGTAATCAAAAATTTCACATAAGTTGCATCTTTTGAGAATTTCAATAATGAAATAATTTTTTCCCTAATATCTTTATCTAGAACCTCATCAAATCCATCATATGCTATCAATAAAGGTCTTGCAAAAGTTTTCCTTGTTAACGCTAATTTCAGTAGCTTTCGACCCAATTCCATATTTAGTTTGAAATCAACTGCTAACGAAAAATCTACTAGGGGAAACCACCCTACAGTAGATAATGATTTATAGGAGATAATCTCAATTAACTGGAAAACTGACAAAAAATGTTCATTAATTTTGTCAGTATAACGTTTTAGCAAGGATACTATATCTTCTGACGAAGTTTCATTGCAATTTTATAACTTATTAATGCTTGAGATCAAAATATTTATTTTCAACCTAAAAAAAAATCACCTCTTCTTTATTCATACTTTTTAACTTAACGAAACATTTTTATGACATGTTTATACATTAGAATCAAAGCTTGAAGTTTACTTAACAATATTCATTAATACAAAGTGTTCTTTCTTCAATATTCATAAATTGTAAATTGTAAATAATAAACTAAGAAAACAGTGTAAATTATTAGTTATTAAAAAGCTCATGAATTTTAATTTTGTTTTAAGGAGCCTTTCGGAAAAGATATAATTTTTAGGATTAAGGTATGTAAAAAAGCTGCATTTTTCTGTTATCGCAAGTCAGGTCAAATTGTATTAAAATTAAACATCTCGTACCAGTCGTACCAATCTTACGAAATATCAGAGATAAAAAAAATGTCAATAATTTAAACTTCTGTATTTTTTGTAAAAATAATCATGGTTTCAACTATTATTTACTCAATAAATTTATTTTAATTGTAAGTATACTAATGATGAATTCTAATTATCATAAATTGAGTATTCTGACTTGTCCAGGTGCAATACCAGAAACGATTATCTATTGATGGACAAAGGTGTCAAAATCGTACCCTTGACCAGGTCTAATAAAAATGTTTAATACAGCTAATCGAATAATTTCGTGATATTTTTTTCTATACGAATTCTCAATTGAATATATAAGCTTTATTTAATAATGATCATCTTTCTTCATTTTCGGAAACTGATGCAGTAATTTAGAAATATAAAAATTGGGCTAATATTGTCCTAAATATAATTAGAGTTTAACCACTGACCTCGGTAAAGCAGTGCAATATATAATCCAGCTTGGATGACCTCTTTTTATGGATTTTTTCGAAGGGAACAATAATGTCCAGTGAAATTTCAATGAATCTAGTAAATTATATTCACTAAAAATATTGCATTTTGCGGACATTATAATTTTTGAATTACTCTAATGAACAACTATTGATCCATCCATGTAGTGACTAAATGAACTGAGTAATTAATCAATTTTAATATTGTGGGAAGTTAGCTTAAAGTCACTAAATTAATTAAATTGATATTATTTTTCGATATTTCACCTTAAGGTTTTAGCGAATGCAGTGAAGAGATTGGCTCAATTTGTTGGCCTTGAAATAGAAAGAAATGTGTCGTTTTCTGTAATATTAGGCGAGGGCAGAACAGTTTTTCATAAAACTTGTAGGAAGCAATTTCGACATTCAAAAGTACCTTTTGGAATCTTTTATAGAACTGGTAGTTAAAAAAAATTTTTTTTCATTTAAGACGGAAAAAATATTGTATATAGTCAATGAGCGAAACATACCTTACCTGTGGAGACTTAAACTCCAACTCAACAAATCTTCTGAAAAATATCAAATAGAATTTTTTATATTTTCAAAAATTCTAACTTAATCACAAAATATTTGTTTCCAAAATAAATTTTTATATTAGTATTTGTTACCCAAAGTTACTAGAAACTGAGTTACAAAAGTTGAAAAGCTACCCACGGAAATAAAAAACAAAACCTTTTTAAGAACAAAAAATAACTTCTCTACCTCTTTACAGTTTTCAATTCAGACACTGCATGAATTTCAAGCAGAATAATGATTAAAAACATTTTTTAGATACGAAAATGTTTATAAAACTCCACAAATTGATGATAATTTAAGAAATTGTATGCTATTATTTATAGTACAGTTACTCCTGTCTCCAGAACAGGATTCTATAATTATTTAATTACCAGGATAGAATCAGGAGAGATTAATGAATTTGAAAACAATTGTTCGTACCAGTACAAGAATAATTTATTGAACTCAAAATAATCCTTCATTCTCAGTTTTACAAGATTTAATGTTGACAGATTCAAAATACAGTTATTATATTAACTATAACACAGCGATAAATTCTTAAAAATCCGAAGCAAAAATACGAAGCATCTATATGATAATACATACAGTTTTTTCCCATACTGCACAATTTCGAAAACATTCTACACAATTTTTATTCCGTCGTTATTCAATACATCAATCAATTCTACATTGAAATTACATTTTTTAATCCACAGAAAATATCATTGACAAAGTAAGAATATTAATTTATGTGAAGATACAATAACGATTCATTTGTGTGATTTATATACACGAAGAATACAGTATTCAATATTTTGATAAACAATAATAAGAATAATTCAAACTTTTATTATAAAAAAAAAAATAGAAGTTTACCATGAAAATCGGCTTTACTCTTCTCTGAACGTATTTCGGCACCGATTATACCAAATTTTTGTATAGTTCTTTTACCATAAGAATAAACGAATATCAAACACCGAAGGGATCTAAGGATTGGAAAATTAATCCCTCATGCTACCATCCTGAGACTACACCACGAGAAACACTCGTATCATTTGATTATGATTTTATTTTACACACAAAAAAAACAGAAACCCAACTTGTTTAAGGTCATTTTCAATTGTTGCTAATGACAATTGTAGACTTATTGTAGGACATTTTTAGTCTAAAATTGACCTCAATTATTTTGCAATACAGGACGCCAATAGTTATCCTATTCTTATTTCTGTATTTCGTGGTATCATTTTTGGTGCATTAATGTCTGCTCAGGAGGAAAATGAATAGCAAATGCAGGTTCAGATGAAGGAAAGGTGTTCTCTTTTAATCATTTATCACAAATGGTAAAAGTGGTGGAAGATGATTGCCGAAAAATACGTTTAATCACGATTTCAATAATTAAAATTAAAAAGAAAATTTTCATCGTAACTATTGCCATTATGATATTTTTTCCTCTGAATTGATGCTATTATAATTTGTTTTTTCTACAAACTTGCTCTCTCAAAAAAAATTTTCCTCCTCAATATTGCTACTTTATCACACATATAGAAATTTAATATAAAATATAATATATATATAATATAATATAATATAATATAAAGTATATTATACTAACATTAAAAAACTAAATAGAAAGTTGATGGATTTTTCGCCCTAAACTATTTTTGTTTTATATTAACTGTTAGGGAAAATAAAAGGTAAAATAAATAAAATAAAAAAAATAAAATAAAATAATTACTTTGTTGAGTTGTTTCTGGTTTTGAGTTCTATCTCTGAAAGTCCAGAACTATATAAAACTAATTTTTATATTATGACAATTTAAAAATTCAAAATAAGTTACAAGTAGTTGGGATTAAAGTTTTCACGTGGTAGAAAGTAACAATTTTTGAATTTTTATATTGTGCAACAAGAATAAATAAATTGTTCTTTTTTAATTATCCGAAGATCTATGCAAAACTAATTTTCTTGATTTGAAAAAATATTTTGATTTATTAAATTATTTTTAAATGCATTTAAGAATATATTCTTATGAGGTCCTCATTCCAACAAATATTTTTTCAATCGGAGAGAAAAAAACTGTAAATATTATAACCCTTCTGTTTTTGTTTACAGTAATCAGTAATTATGGATCCAGTATTGAAACAGCAACTCTTACTGAAAAATTTTCAACTTTTCCACTAAGAAAAACCCTAAATAAGGCAATTAATATTCCTTAATTATTAGTTGCACTTTCAATTTTAATATTTATAAAAAAGATGTACAATACAATCTTGTTGAGTTCCACGAGTCTTGATGTTGGGTAGATTCCTTATTCTTGACAACGTTGTAGTCGCAATTATTTTTTATTTTTACAAAAACAGAAGGTTTTAAATGTTTAGGGAGGATACCTGACGTATCAACGCTCCCCTTACATTAAAATTGAGCGCGCTCGCTTTTTATTTTATTTTTTCAGATAAAGAGATATGATTTTTTGGTAACCCAGCGATTAGGACATAAAATTAAAGTATGAATTTTCAGATACATAATAGATTTATCTGATTTTTTGTCTTTACGTGAATAATAATGATTATGAATTCGATAAATGTTGTACAATTTGTATTTGTTATCTTTATAAATTCATATCATAGTAAGGTCAATTAATAATGAGAAATTAAAATTAAAGGATAGCTCAGAAAAGGGGATGAATATAAAAAAAATTTTTAGTTTTTTAGCTTTTCTAGCTTTTGCTTTGAGACAAGCAATGATTGTACCAAAAATTAAACTTTTTGAAGGAAAAGCTAAACTCACCGTAGAAGGAAAGGACGAATTAAAAAAAACAGAATCCGTTAAACGTTAAAATTTCAATGATATTGCTGATTTTCCAAAAAGGAAGCCGTGACCAATGTCATTTCACAATAGCGGTGACTAGCATAAAATTTCTGGTATTAACTATAAAAGTGCACTCATAATTCCAGTACATAACTTTCACAAAGAAACGTGGATAATATTGTAGTAAATTGTACTTGATAAACCAAACAGTATATTTAAACTTTTCCTTGTTTCGCTTCTATTATATTTTGATGATGAAGGATTCATTATTTGAGGATAAAATCTCTTTTTCCAAATTGGTGGAGGATTATCCCATTTAGTGGAACTCAGGTAATTGGAATATTAATGAATGAAATCCAATGACTTTGAGGAACTTATTAAATTAATAGATAAAGCATACAACAATTGGAGGAAGATGCTCGTTGTTTTTTCGATTCGAGCTTAAGGTCTAACTGTATTAGCCTTCAATAGTAGAGAAAATAATGATCAAATTCCTGATTGAATTCTATTCCATTAGTTGATCAATTAAATTAAATATTTGAAAATGAATTCAAAGGTATGCAAAAAACTTATTAAATTAATGGATAAAGCATACAAAAATTGGAGGAAGATGCTAATTGAGTTTTCGATTTCAACAAGGGACGTTATTAAGGTGTTCGGCTTCCCTTTTATTTTATTTTTTTGACATCTTGTAGGAGACCAAAAAATCAGCAACACGCATTTTACATGCTTGCTATACATTAATTGCAAGTCAAAAACTGATGAAATGCTAACTTCTTTGCAATCTACCACCATTATTTATATTATAAACTACCCTTAGTGAAATTAAAATAAGAGAATCAATTCAAAAAATCTCTCTTGAACAGCCTCTTTGAAACTGTATCTGAGAATCAGCTGACTCTACTAGAATCCGAGTTGGCAATCAATTTCTGATTTATTTTTTAAAAATGTAGATGAAGGCAAGATAAGGTGGGAAGAGTTGGACACTGCTTTTAAAAGTTGAGTAAGAACAGAGCTAATATTTCACTTGAAAGGAAAACATGAATTGAAACCATCATTACATTCGATGATATTACTGATTTTCTGGAAAAGTCACTTGGACCATTGTCATTTCACAGATAAATATCATGGTTCAGTTGATCAGTTAATTGAAATATTTGAAAAAGAATTCCAAGGAATACAAAAAACTTATTAAAATAATGGATGAAGCTGCCTTTCCTTTTCTTTCTTTTAGAATTCTGGAAGAAGAAACGTTTATCTTTTACAACCGTTTATCAAAGGTTTAAGAAACTTCGTTAAGAGCGACAATTATGAAGATGGCAAGAACAAGTTAGTAATGGTGGTGACTCAAAATTTCACCAAGGTGGGAAGATTTAGAGACTGCCTTTAAAATCCGAATGAGAATAGAGTTAATATTTAACTTAAAACAATAATGGATCTGTAAACATCATCTTTAGGGTGAGCAGTTAGATCACGAAAAAAGGATGAGAATTTGCCATTAAACAGTCCGAAATAAAAATAAATCCCTTTGAAACAGTCCCTTTGAAACTGTATCTGTGAATCAGTTGACTCGATCTTTGCAACACACATTTTTAAAATCGAGAAATCATTATAAAACAAGTCGAGTTCCGGATCATAGCCTGAAATAAGAGATTTATTATCATGTGTTGAGCAGTATTTATAAGCATCAACATGAAAGTACTTGCAGTTAGATCATTCCTCTGTTTCAAGTTGAAAGATGAAAAATATAGATCTATAGAGTTGAAGCTATAAATCAATAATCAGAACTAATGGATAGTTTAGGAAATGTTAATGATTTATGATTATACCAAAAGTTACAACAGGAAAAATTCAGTTACTGGATGTGATTCTAGATTATGATAATAATTAATACTTGAGAAACAATATTATAAAACTGGAATCATTACTGCATAACAAGTTATAACCAGAATTTACCTGGTGTCAAAAATCATTGTGTTTCCAGCATTTCTTTAAAGAACACCTCTTCTGTAAAAATGAATGTGATTTATTAACATGAAGAATTATGCGTACTATCTTTTTCACTTTATTATTAACAAACAATATGGCAAAGCTATGAGATGCGTAAATAGCACTTGGATAGCCCCCTTTCTATTCATATGAAGAATGCGTTTGAAATATATATTCCGTCACCGACAAAATTACAGACAGAATCTACAAACGCATTTAAGTGCATTTCTAACTAGTACTGAAAAAGTTCCACAGATAATTCAAAAACTAAGTGGGTTCCAAGAATTATCAGAAAATGTCAACAAAGCTAAGTTAAAGTTGCATAAGATACATACTATTACAGATATGAAAAATGGTCAAACAAAATTTGGAATGGCAAATGACAAATGACTTGGTGAAATTAAAGAAAAGTAATATGAAAATTAAATGAGATTAAATGACCTTGGAAGGCGTTATAATAATATTGAGTTTGTGAAAAACTTTCTATAAATTTTATAACGCCTTATGTGTCCCAAAATCAAATGATGCTTTCAACTACGTATAACTTAAATGCATAGTTCACAAAACAAGTAATCATAGGAGCTGAATTCAACATTGATGGAAAATTAAATACAGTATTAAAATTTGTAATCAGTAATCGTCAATGTAATATTTCCTTGAGCCTTAAGGCTTGATAGATAGTTGAAATACATTTTACAGACAGTAAGTCATTTTCTAACGGTGCAGTGAATAAAAGAGTAATTAAATCTAAAAATTGTAATCTGCACTTTGGTTTCGAGTTTGGAGATAATTTGGTGTTGCTGGAGCAAGCTAGATTGGAGGACTTGCAATACTCTTTTGGAATTTGACACTCTACATTTATTGTTCTGAAAGAACTCATTCTGTGCATCGGTCAATGTTTTTAAGAGTTATCTGTGAAGCTGGAATATTCAAAAATGAAATCCAAGGATTGAAAAAAAGTGATTCAATTCGTGAACGAAGCAAACAACATTTCGGATGAAGATGCTAATTGAGTAAATAGACTTTTTAATGAAGTTATGAGAGAAGGAAAGGACTTATTAATATGGATTGGAATTTCAAAACGGGAAACATTAAACTCAAGAAATTACACAGAAGAGGAGCAGGGTTGAATAAAAATGTAGATAAAGGTGGGAAGATATAGAAAATGCTTTTAAATGTCGAGGGAGAACAGGGTTAATATATAACCTAAAACATGAATGGCTCTGTAAACATCGTCTTGAGGGTAAACAGTTATAGGAAATAAAGTATGGCAATTCACCATTAAAATGTCAGAAATAAGAATGAATCCCTCTTAAACAGCCTCTTTGAAACAGTATCTGAAAATCATATCAGCTGACTCTACTAGAATCAGACTTGACAATCAATCTCTTAGACAAATTTCCAAAGAATCATTGAGCTGACTGTGAATATTGGAAGGATGTAAAGTAATACTTCCAACAGAGGAGGGCGGGAACATATTAAGGTTCAAGAATCATAGGTAGAACATTCTCGGTGGGTCCTGATGACTTCACAGAGTAATATTGCGCGATTCTGAATTCATGCAAACAGCTTCAAGGTTATTTCTTATCTCAAGCATGTCGCGTAAATACTTTCTAGGTTATATTTTGATTCGTCCTGGCAATTTCTACTGAGTCATATAGTGATAGGAAAAAATCAAGGATGATTTATTGCTTCCTTACAGATAAAATATGTTATTAGTGTGCAAGAGGTGCACAATTTTTTCGTGAAAAAGTTCAAGGTTATTGTTATCACGCATAATATTTTGCGTTGCGAAAAATCATATCCCACACTTTTCGATTATAATGTAGAATTGCCTGGAATTTTGTAGCATCATATGATGCAATATCAGGCACTATTGTGCGCAATCTTCTGAAATTTAGTAGAGGGTGTAAGCGTCTATAAAAGGAGGTCAGCTCTTCTCTTCCATTAGTTTGTTGGCAGATGTCAGATAGTGAAGAAGAAAAGCGACAAGAGCTGAAAAATCGTCCAAACATATTTCTACAGAACATTCGAGAACTAAAAAAGTGATACAAGTGCGAATAGATTCACAAACTTCAACGGGAAAATTTCATACTTTTCATATTGAGAAAAAATGAAGCAGTGAAAAAAATGGATTTCTCAAAACTAAACAAAACCGCTCTTAGTGAAGACTTTCTTCCAACAAAGAAGCTGTCAAACCTTGAAGTTAACGAAGGGTATGAAATAACAGACATCAAGAAAGCTAAAACAAAATATGGAATGCGAACGCTCGTAACCATAGAAAACAAATCCTCCGTTTTTCTACTTCGAAGAATTGCAAAACTGTTTGAAGAGGATTAAGATCTGTTCATGCAAACGAAGAAAGCCTCTGATGATCAACACCTTGAAATGGTGTATTTGGGTGAACGCTTCAATTCCATCGAATTCATGAAGAAGAACAATATATAAAGTCTACAGTTTTCAATTACCACTCAGTGTCTGAAAGCACACTAGTTGCTCAAAATACCAGGGAAACGCCGAAAGCCCTGAGTAATCTCCCCTCACATCACTGAAATCAAGGGCATAAGTGAGGACATTCAAAATCCTTCTTTATCCAAAAGGGCCGTTAATACACAAAAACGGTAGTGGGAGATCATTCCTTAGGGAGTTCGATTACAAACGAGTCAAACAATTTCAAACTCAGGAGTTGACGACGCATTTGACATCTCACGCAGGCGTTTATCTCGGAGATAAGTGGATTGTCAACGGACTCGGCGGAGTGTGATTTGTTATTGACATAGCTGATGTCTATGGATCCCAGTGGTTCAGCATCATGCCAGAATTGTCAGGAGAATTAATTCTGGGAATAGACTTCTGGTTACATTTTAAGGTGTTGATCAATCCGTTCTCGCAAACTTGGACATTAAGTGGTAGCGAACACCACTACTCGTTGCCACATAGTTCCAGAACGTTAAATAAACTCCAAATGCTCTCAGTTGACGAAACCAAGTGTCCGAGAAAATGTTCAAATTATGAATTTGATAAATTTGACAAAGAGTCTACTGGCGAGACTCATTTATTCGAACACGTGATTGAGTTGAGTGATACAACATCTCACCTTCAAAAACTGTATCGTCGCAACGAGATGATAAGAAAATTTATCAGTGAAGAGGTCGATCGTCTGTTGAAAAAGGGTTAGGTTACGTGGAGTAATAGCGAATGGGCATGCCCACCAGTGGTTGCTCCTAAGGCAAATGGTGGACTCAGGTTTTTTATAAATTATCGACCCCGAAATCGAAAAATGATCAAGCCAGTCTATCCCCTTCACAATATGATATCTATATTATCCCATCTGCACCAGACCAAGATAATCCCGACTCTTGATAAGGGCGAAGCTTTTTACCAAATCCCTATGGGTGAGAAGAGTAGAAAGTGTACGGCATTTCCGTTAGAAGGAAAAAGATGGCTGGAATAAAATAGGATGCCTTACGGACTAATTGGAGCACCTTCGACATTTCATTAATTGATAGATCTTCTAAAAAGAAGATATCAAGAATGGATTTCCGAGAGGAAATTACCAAAAAATGGTTTGATCAAGTTTTTACGTACCTGGATGACTGGATCGTTGTTGGTCAGGACCCAGATGAACACATTGCCGTTTCTTCATTGTTATTTGAGCTATGCAGGGAAGCTAAATTAATCTTGAACGTCAATGAATTCGGCATGAGACTAAATCCCGAGAAAATCCAGCCGATAATTGACTTCCCAGTCCCAAAGGATCGAATCCAATGACGACAGTTCAACGGTCTTGTAAACTGGTACCATAGACCTTTGAAAAATGTAGCCAGGAATCAGAGTCCGTCGAAAAATTGACTAGTCCAAAAGTTCCTTGGAGATGGACCGATGTCGAACAAGTCATTTGACGATGTCAAGAAAGCTCTTGTCGAAGCTCCTCGATTGTACTTTCCAATCCCTGGGAAACCCTTTATTTTGCCCACTGACGCTAGTGATTTCGGGTTGCGTGCAATTTTGGTGCGAAGGGATCTGGAAACGAGAATTGAAAATTTAATTGAAGTTCTAAGTCAACCATTGGGAGGCGCAGAGTTGTATTATACATCCACTGAAAAAGAGTGCCTTGCTGTGGCTTGTTCCATCGAAAAATTGAGGTGCTATTTGGAAGGTATGCCGCTCAAGGTCGATACCGATTATCAAGCATTGCAATGGCTTCATGGATTGCAGAACTCCATAGGTCACCTTTCTACATGGGCAATACTATCTACCTCTATTAGCACGATATAACAGTCGAACATCGACGTGGAACCACAAATGAGGCTCCTGATGCACTCTCGCGCATGTTTAATGTCAAAGTTGACCCGAATGGGTGGGAAAAGTTCGATGAAGAAACCATCCAGGAAAGAATTCAAGTGAACACGATTTGTGATCAAGACTGGTATTAGACCAAATTCAATCTCTTTAAAGGTCAACCCGATAGATTTTCGGAGTGGAAGATCGAGAATGATTAGACGTTTTGTTACCGTCCTAATTACGAAAAGGCCATGATTGATGACGAACATCCATGGAGAAGGGTAGTCAAATCTTGTCACATCATGAATATCCTTCGCGAAAACTACGATATTCTACGATTAGGACATCTTGTCCGTGATGAAACATTAGATAGAGTACGCCAAAATTAGTATTGGCCAGGTATGACTCAAGATGCTAAGTTCATCGTCGAAGATTTCGAAATTTGCGTTAAGGTTAAACAGAAAGACCTGCAAAAGGATAATTGACTACCCAGCCGTTACAATCACCCTGGGCCCAGTTATTCTTTGATATCGTCGTCTCTCAAACGCCAAGGAATTTGGGAAACTCTAATTTGATTGTCGTTCAGGATTTATACATTAAGGGCCGATTTCACCAACTCCGATTAAGTTGTTAATCCCCGATTATTGTAATTTAATCGGAGCCTTGCGTTCCACCATTTCCGTAACGCTGGTTAAGAGAGTTTAATCATCATTTAATTTAACCGCCCGATTTTGACTGATTAACGGACGTAATGCGTGATTACCGATGGTAGCACCAAACGTAACCTATAGAATTGCAGTGTGCGTTCAGTATACAGTTCGAAAATGGAAAATTTCTTTTATGATGATTTTCTATCATCTGATGATGATGAAGATATTCTGCACATTATCAATAGAAGACCAAGAGTAATTAAAGAACGAGTGAATTATTTAGAGACATTGGATGTTCATCCATATTCATTTTCACAAATAAACACAAATAACTGGACAAATCTTCACTCGTCTTCTTTTCTTCGAAGTATGTAGCCAGCACGTTACTGTTTCTTCACACGCAATATGACCTCAGCGACCGATGCTCGCGCACGTACTTCACGGGACTTGAAAGTTGACCAATCAGAATCGTCGGATGAAGAGAATATGGAAGTTATTGTGAATGGGGTATATGATTAAATAATGGAGAATTAAAACTTGATGATAGGACACGGTGGAACGCATTAGAAGTTAATGTCGGTTAAAACCTTGATTAAAAAATAATCATGATTAGTTAATCGCCATTTTAATCGCTGTTGGTGAAATCGGCCCTAAGTATTATAGCGTTATTCCCAGTTTGACATAGGACCGGTAAATCCGTGGTTGAGGCGCTCGATACAGTTTTCGACCATTGGGGAACCCCAAAGGTCAATTGTTACGGATAACGGTACGGAGTACATGAACAGAGATCTCAGAGCCCTTTTGCTAGCGAGAGGTGTTAAGTATATCATCCGGTGGAGTGCGTTAATCGAACCATCAAGCCAATGATTTCCACATTCTCAAATGAGAACCATAGGGAGTGGGATATCAATTTTTCGAGAATTCAGTTCACTCATAACACTGTCCCGTATTCAGGTAGTAGAATATCGCCTTTCTTCATGAAATACGGGCGTGAAGCGATAGTTGTGCACGCTAAAAGGTTCCCTGAAATGTCGACAACTTCACCATCAAAGTTTTAATTGTCGAAGGAACAGCACGAATGAGTAAAATTGATGAATTCCGTCACAAAATAGAGAATCAGATTGAGAAAAACTCTGACAAACGTTTAGTTAGGGTGAATTCAGATCGAGTTGAATCAGTAAAGAACAAGATGGGAACTGATGTCTATTACCCTAGTAAAAAGTTAAGCAATAGAGCAGAGGCATCCAGAAGCAGGTCACGACCTCCGCTCTCGAAACAACCTCATGGAAACCAGAAGGTGAGATTCCCTGGGAAGTGCTCGCCAGGGAAAAGGCGAATTCTATACCAGGCGTTAGAGGGTTATCCGAACCCTTTATGTCAACCCACCCCAACCCCTCAGGGGTCCACAAACATCCGTCGGACCTACGAAGCCCCAGACGACTGTGGTAATTCAGTGGTAATTCGACATTCCCCGATCGACAAGGCTCGCCGCAACCTCTTCAAGGATGAGGCCGGAGACACCTTCGCCCACTTTGGCCTGTTGATTGTTTCTTGGTGTGTTTACTGGCTGTGGAATACGATAGTTGTGGGTACGAACCTGTTTGCCACCAGCTGTGAGCATTTGGATTATCCTCAAGGATGAATGCAAGAAACTTATCAAATTCATGGATGAAGATACGTTTTGGAAGAAGATTCTAATTGATTCAACAGACTTTTAAATTAACTTCTGAGAGGAGGAAAAAACTTGTCAATAGGAGAAAAAATAGTATTCAATCCCTGATTGAAATTCTAAAAACGAAAAATAGGAATTTTTTTACGTGACTTTGAAAAAAACAATACGACATAAATCAGAAAGCTTTGCGTTTATAACTCTGATTAAAATGAATTATTTTTAAAACTACAACTTTACTGTTTCAAGGAACTAAAACTATTAAAAATGTTGTGCAATCAGTTTTTGCTACAACACAGAAATGTTCCAGGATGTTCCACATGACGTCCTAAAATGTTAACGGTTAATTGTTTTTCAAACGTACATGCTAGTAACAGGCACTCAGAAATACTGGTGAAATATGTCTAATCGATACCTAGTTGTTCCTTAAATTAGAATATTTAAAAATGAATTCAAAGGATTGCAAGAAGCTTATGGAATTGATAGATGAATCATACCACATTCTGGAGAAAGATGCTAATTGACTTTTGGATTCGAGAAGGAATACAAAATGACAGATGATTAAATAAACACCTGAGGATACGAAAATACTTTCTAATAGGAGATAAATACAGAGAATTTGATCTATAGTTGCACTTCCAAAAGCAAAAAATAGGACATTCAAGAAATTTCGAAAACAACGCATTATGCATGGATGAAGCTTCGAACAGATACACAAAATAAAAAAATTTTATCGCTCTACGGACACTGTAGAAAAAGAAAGACCTACTGCAAAACTGTTACTGACATAAATCACCACTTTAGAAACAATATTATTGAGCTCTAATCTCTTTTTCACTATCATATATATGGACAGCAAGCCAAAAGATTTTGAATGTCCCGCAGGTTTTGCGTAAGCAAGAAATGACAAGTCGTCAATTTTCATTTTGTCTGTTGTAATTGTCATGTCTGAGACCAAACATGCTAAATTGAAACTGCGTGCAAAAGAGCCTCGAGACCCAGTAAAAAGTGAAATAAAAAATGAACGTCGATAAGGTATATCTCTTCGAAACTGTAGCGAACAGTGTTAAAATCGCTGTTTTATCAGTAGCTGCTGAATCTGCTTTCGACGAGACCTACTTCTATTCTTTCTGGTTTTAAACATCGACCCTGTGTACTTGTTCACATAATCTGCTTACGAAAATAATAAAATATCTGGTGACATAATTTAAGGAAAATTAATAGAAAAACCCCATTCTTTCTGTCTTTTAATGTTTAAATTAAACTCCCTGTCTCGATTTCTTCATTTTTAATACATTTAATTGATACTTGTAAATCTATTATTACCTGGATGTCTTCATTACCCTTTTCTATGAATTTATGAAGTTATTAATTGACTATTTAGTATAATGTTTTCTTCAAGAATCTTTAAACGATTTTTTAGGTGATTTAGATTTTTCCCTTTAGATTTTTATCTAGGATTTGTTTATACTGATTATTATATTTCTTCCTAATTTTAAAATTAGAGGATCAATAATTATTGCGAAAACAACAATTATTTTCGCATTTCTTATCATTATTCCCTTGAAGTTAGTAAGAACTTCTTGCTGCAACTATCACTTAGATCACCTGTCTTTTGCTGAGCAGTTGAGCACCTGATGACATTTTCTTTTTTTTTTATTTCTTCTTATTAATTCTATATACTTAGGATCAGTATCACAATATTAAAAAAATTATATCTTGACTCTTATTGTTATTAAAGTCTTTGAATACTGATCATTTATCGTTTATCATATACTTGCAACAAGAAAATGATATTTTTCATTCGTTTCATAAATTTGTCTGTATAAAAAATTATAAATATTACCTGTCGATTAATAAGATAAAACATCCTTATCTCTATTTTTTCTTCTATTTTTTCAAGTTTAACAAAATATATTATCTTTCCGACTATAAAAATTGTCATTAAAATTCCAGTCAAACTTTTCTATTATTTTTATGAGAACTGCTGTACATATATTCAATACATTCAGAAAATTTGATTTTTTAGTATTTAGAATCCATCCCTCTTGCTGAGCACCTAATGACATTTTTTATTTTTTTAAATTGCTTCTTATTAATTCTATGTACTTAGGATCACTATCACAATATTAAAAAAATTACATCTTAACTCTTCTTGTTATTAAAGCCTTTGAATACTGATCATTGATCGTTTATCATATACTTGCAGCAAAACAATGATATTTTTCCTTTGTTTTAATAATTTTTCTGCATGAAAAAAATAAACAATATCAGTGCTTCGTCCACTATATATAAACTATACATAACTTTCTCACCTGGGAATATTTATTCTCTTTACAAGGATGTTGGAATTTTGAGTCAGCACTGAAAAATCGATACATTTTCGTAAATCTTCAACGAATATAGAAGCAGATAGAAATAAAGAAAGACGAGAGAAAAAAAATAGGTAGGATGACTAGAAATCACAAAGTTTTAAAAATGTAATATGGAATTGAAAATTCTTGTTCCTTTTTCTAAAAAAAAAATCCATATAAAAATTAGAATCCACTAGGGTGAAATCTTGTACTCTCTTAGTGAAGTCAAACTCTAAATATCCTCGTTGGTTACGACCCTGAAGTTTCCTATGTCCATGGATTTCAAACTTTGTCATTCATTATAAACAAATCAAGTGTCCGATCGAAAAAATCGAAAACCGAAAACACCTTTGGATTTGTCTCCAAGAAATCCGAATGTGCCTTTTTTGTTTAAACCCCCATTTTCAAACAATTACATAATTTTTTAACGTTGTGCAATTTTTATAAACAAACGAAAAACCGAAAACACCTTTGTATACGTTTCCGAAATAGCTCGATGTAACGTTTTTTTAAAATCATTTTTAAACAATTACATCACTTTTTAATAATTCCAAACTTTGCAATGCATGATAAATAAACTAAGAGTCTGATCGAAAAACCAACTACTTTTTTCTTCTTATTTTTTAAACCTAAATTTTCGAAAATGATATAATTTTTTGATGCTCTGCAGCTATTATAAATAAATGAAGGATCCAATCGAAAAAAAACACCTTTGGAAACGTCGCTAAAATACATATCTCCATGCGACGTTTTTTTAAACCCATTTTCTAAACATGTTTTAATCATGTTTTAATCATTTCAAGCTTTGCAATGCATTATGAATAAATTAATAGTCCGATCAAAAAACCCCAAAGATTTTTGGATTTGTGTCAAAAATATCTAATCGAGCCTTTTTTGTCTTTTAACCATTTTTCAAACAATTGCATTATTTCATGCATCTTTTTTAATCATTTTTTTCAAATACTTCATTTTTTGAAGTTCTGCAACATTTACAAACAAATATATAATTTGAACCAACTTTGAGTATTTAATCAAAATCTACATGCAAACACTTCTATGGACTTTTTTATTTTGCTGAAAAATAAAATGTTGAACAAAATAAAATTGTATGAACATTTTTCAAACCTTTTACGACAATTTTTAAACTTATGAAAACATACGATGCTATAACAGACTACTGGAATATAGGAAGAAAAAGTAAATTATGTAATAAAATTGCTCTAAACATTTTCTGTCCACAAAATTACACATATAAAAATTAGGCTTAGCATTGTCCTGAATATTTTTCTGTAAGCACGAAAGCAACGAAGATATTTACAGTTTTACCATTGAATTCACTGGGACAGGGCCCGCGAGAGAAATTTTGAATTTGAAATAAAAATATTAACTATTTTTTCGCATTGCCTTTGAACACATTTTTCAACTTCTTCACTGATTGGCTAAAATAACATATACGCCATCTCAAAAATTAAAATTTCATAAGTTTTTATAATTTTAAAGATTTCAAAAGAATTTAAAGTTTCCAAAAGTTTTGAAGAAATTTTCAGAGATATGACAAAAAATATTTGTAGGATCTCCAAGGACTTTAAGGATTTACAAAATGCAATGAATTTCAAAGGATCTGAAATATTATAGAATATTTTACAAGATTTCAAAAAATTTTAAGGACCACAAAAAGGATATCTAAGATATCAATGGATTTCAAAGACTTCAAGCTATTTTTTGTAATTTCCAAGAATTTCTAAAGAACTTTTTTTTTAAATGAAATTTTTAGGGGCTTCTAGAGATTTCTGAGGATTTTATGGGGTCTCGAAGAATTCCAAAGATTTCAACCTTTTCAGAGGCATTTTAAACGTTATTAAATATTTCAAGATATTGTAGGGGATTCCACAAGATTTGAAAGATTTTCAAACATATTAAAGGATGTTAAAGAATATAGTGTATTTTAAAAAATACCCAGGAATGAAATAAGACATCAAATAATTTTGTAGGATTAACAAGGTGCCCGCTGGACCGGGAAATGAATGTAAATTCATTGTTCGACTATTTTCAATGTTAATTTTATTTATTAGGTTTTTATATAATAAAACCGTTCAGCTTACAATGTATAATTCTAAAATGTTTAACATTATAAATTTTCCATTTTCGGCCTCACATTTTTAAGCCTACATTTTCAATTAAAAGAATTTCAAAATGCAGTTTTTAAGGCCTAAATAATTAAAATCATTTGGAATTGAAAAATAATACATTTAAGAAGACAATTCTGAAACTATTCAAAATTAAATAATTGACCAATTATAACGTTAAAAAATGAACTATTTCAATTCGAAAGCCTTCGTAGTTAAATAAATGTAAATGTCTGATTAAAATTTTATAATCTATTTTCAAGTTTAATGTAACTTGAAATTATTAGATTCATAATTAAACGCTTTTATTAAATTTCAAATCGAATTCAAATATTGTTTCAATCTAAAATATTCCATTCTTAAACTATTCAATTAGAAAGTTTTTAATTTAAAGAAAGAACAATTCTTGAATATGTAGCATGATTTGACTCTTCATTTAAAATGAGCAATTATAAAACAAAACATTCAAAACTAAACAATTTGAAACTGAAGTGTTTGAAATAGGAAGCCTTGAATCGTTAAGATTTCAGAGTGCTAAATTTAAACTGTGAATGTTACAATTTTAATTGTTGCAACTTGAAACTTTTTTATTTGTAAGGTGAAGTTCTGAATTTTGGTATATGAATAACAATTGAACAATTATTAATTTTAAGCAACGTAACATAAAAATAATTCAACTCATAATTTTACAGTTTAACGGAATTTAATTTTAAATGATTCGATTGAAACCTGTTGAAATCTTTTAGTTTGTAAGTGTAAACTATTAAGCATTTGAATAACAAATTTCTTAATTAAAAATTTTCCAAGCTTGAAATTTAAAAAAAAGTATAACTTAAGTGGATTTCAAGAATTCCAAGGGATTTCCCAATTTTGAGGGTATTTTAAAGGATTCAAAGGAACGTTAACAAATACCAGAGATTTCAGGGGATTCTGAAGGGCTTCATCCGATTTTGAGAATTTTACGGGACTCCACTAGTTTCTAAAAATTTAATAATTTTTTAAGGAATTTTGCAAGTAATTATAGATTTCAAGAGGTTTCACGGGATGTTATTCGATTTTTGTGGGATTACTAGGGATTTTACAAGATTTGCTGAATGATATAAATTTCAAGGTATTTCAAAGGATTGTAAAGATTTAAGGGTATACTTTGAAAATTTTCAAGGAAAATAAAGAGTTAACAAATTTTTTAAGGGTTTTCAAAGAATTTAATAGAATTTCAGAAATTTTCAAAGGATTTCAAAGGATTTTAAAAAGGTATCCAGTATATCAATGATATCTAAAAGATTGCAAGGGATTCCAACGGATTTCTAAAGAACTCTAGGGAAAAAACGAAATAAAATTTCAAGGGATTTCAGAGATTTATTGTGGATCATACCAATTACATAAGAGATATCAGACTGAAAGTTCGGAAAAATAAAGAAAAGTGACTGAGGAACATTTACGTATTGATACATTTTTACAATTACAAGAAAAATAATTTTTTGACATTATTTTGTGGTAGTAAAAATTTATTAGTAGGTACATCAACATTCATTACTTTATTCTCTATATTTTCCTAAACTTTCAGCTTGATATCTCATTTTTCATGGAATTGGTGTGATCCAAAATAAATGTCGGTAAAGTAGGAATAGGATAAGTGTCACATGCCCTCAAGGAAATGCAACGGATTTCAAAAGAAATAAAAAGGATTTCAACGGATTGCTATAAGCTTTTAGGATACATCTTAGAAGATCAGAAGGAATTTCACGAGATTTTATGCTAATATTGATAATAATTTGAATTTTAAAATGAGTCCGAGGCCTGCCATTTCAACCTTGAATTTTTTAAATAATTTGCCTATTGTGTTACTTGTTTTTTGGGGGGGGGGGGGATGTTCTATTCGCACCGGGCATAAAAAAGTATAATTACGACTCTGTACTTATATTGCGCATCTCTCGTCGACCCTGAATATTCGAATTACGAACGGGATTACAAGATTCACAGATTATGGATTGAATAAACAAGGAATGTTAATATAATATGAAACATTAGTTTAGAGTTACTAAATTAATTAAATTAATACCATTTTTCGATATTTTACCTTCAACAACTCTCAAAGCGACGTGGCACCAATGTGGCACAAATGACTGACAAGGCACACTTGCAGACTAGTGACTGGATGAGATCAGATTGGCTCCTACGTGCTGTCACCACACAGTGGCGCTGCATATTGGGCTGGATCGGGAAGTGATTTCTGAAAAAAAATGTTCTCCAAAAAAAATTAATTTTACCAAGTATCAATATTTCAAATTTTAAATTGTCGATCGAAAAGTTATTTTGACTTTTTTAAGCAATTATGATAATTATTAAAAGGGACGCGTAGAACTGCTTAAAACCCACGTGATTGCTGCGATTTTTGATTAGCGAGATTACGTGTGTTATTTCTGTACATTCAACATAATTCATCTGAAAACTGTGCTAAGTATAAACAATTACTAAAAAATAATGCAGCTACAGTCACAATGTTTCCTAATATTTTGACATTATTTCTTGGTAGCCTCATTATTTCAGCAAAATGAATTTTATTTTATTGAAATACTTGGCAAATATCCCAAAATTTCCCTTAAATTCGTTCGAATCCCTGGTCAGAGATCATGAAAGTTCCATAACGTTGCATGCAAAAATAAATAATAAATATTCAAATTATTATCAAAAGCGAATTTTTTAAAAGTGTAAATGTTAGATTATGGCATAATATGCTAAACTTCCATGATATCTCATCGTACTTCAAATTTATCAGGTTTAAAAAGAAAAAAAGTGGTTTGAATTGATGCAACGTGATACAAGGAATATTTCTCTGAGTTCAGTTATATTTTTTTGCGAAAATCACTTTAGCGTGAGTATATCTTCATTCCTTTGTTAAAAAAATAGCATTATGAATTATTTTCCGAACGCAAGTATCTGATCTTAACATTTTTAATAGTTTTTGTTATTTTTATGTAAATTGCCATACGATCTTTTTTATTAATTTTATAAGTAAATGATGTAAATAAGAAAACGCTTTTTCTCCTCATTTCCCTCAAATCATGTATTAAGAGATGTTAAATAATGAAAAAGTCTCAGGAATAAATATCATGGGCGACATATTAACTCAAGGTTCATATAATCTGCTCATAAAATTAATCAAATATATAGAATAATCAATTTCTTTCAGTGAACATCACTGATGACATAATTTAAGGGAAATTGAAAAAACAAAAAAAAATTGGTGTCTTCATAAATGTCCACACTGGGAATTTGTTTATAGAATTTGTTTACAAAATCAGTAAAAAACGTTGGATAACAAAATCTCATGAACCAATATCATTGTTGACATTGAATAAGGAAAATTAAGAGAAAAAACGTTTTCTTCCCAGGTGAAAAAGTTATAGACATAATACTGATGCTTTTCATTTGTTTCATAAAGAAAAAGTTATTAATCAAATGAAAAATATCATTGTTTTGTCCACTATATATAAACTATATATAACTTTTTCACCTGGGTTTCCGTATTCAAATGTTCATACAGGGCATTTATTTAAAAAATTAATAAAAAATAGGGAGTTTCTACACGTCCGGACACAAGCCAAGTCCCGCTCCCTTTTCCAACTCCCTTTCTTCTTACCAGGTCTGTGTCTTTAAAATCGGCTTAAAAAATATCAACTGACAATTTGTCATTACTTAACATTACTGATGACATACTTTAAGGAAAAAAAGGACGATTTTTTGGGCCTTAAAAAGTCTACACGGGGCATTTGTTTATATAATTTGTTAATAAAATTATTGACAAATTTTCATAATAAAAAATCACTGACGACATTATTTGAAGAAAATTAGGAGGAAAATAGGATTTTTTCAGCCCTTAAATGTCCACACTGGGTATTTGTTTATATAATTTGGTTATAAAATGAATTGAAAATATCAGATGACAAATTTCCATTATCAAACATCACTGAAGATATAATTTGAGCAAAATTAAGTGAAAAAAGGATGTCTGTCTGCCTTCAAATGTCCACACTGTGCCTTTGTTTATATACTTATTTATAAAATTAATAAAACATACCGGATGACAAATTCTTATGTGCAAACAATGAATCAATAATTTGAACTACTTAGTATTCTAATTTGTTCAACTTTACAGGAAAATATTACCAATAAGAATTTTATACGAGAAACGCTGAAAATCCCAAATTGTTCAAGCTTGTACACTTCATTATTTTAAACAAAAATCATCAGATATAATTCTAACTATTTTTGGTTTAAAAATTATTTTATGCAAAACTTCGAATAACCTAAAATTGTAAAAAAAGTTGTAAATCTTATTTGAAATATCATTCATTTATTTACAAATACAAAAAATGTCAAAATATTCTAGATAGATAAACATTCATTTTTCAGCCTGCTGGCCTTAAAAAATTGACTTGCTTACGCTTCCATTTTTTACAGAATTTTCTAAAAACTAGCCCTTAAAAACTAACATCCATCCATTCCTTATCCCTAAGACCGCACCCTCTCATCGCCTTGCCTTCCTCGTTTAGCCTCGCCTCGCTCGCATGGCCCTACTTTCTCGCATTGCCTCGCTTGCCAACCTCTGTTTTCGCGGCTAATACCTACTACTATCTACTATTCACAATATTTACAGCTTAATTATATATAATTCCTCTCCTATTTAAAATCTTTCCATCTCCATCCCTCTTCCTCTTTCCTTCTCTTCTTCTCCATCTTACCCAACACCCCCTTCACCCATGCTACTGCCCTTTCTTCCCCCTTTTCATGCATCAATACCTCCATGCTTATCTCACTCCTTTCCACCTCTACGCACTCCTCCAACCAGTGCTCCACATTTGCATCCCCCTTCTCACACAGTTCACACATCCTCTTCTCCCGAGAGAGCCAGTACCTATTGAAACCCTCCATGCAACCACACCTCATCCTCGCTATAAGCTCCTGACTTCCTTTCTCTCCTTTCTCACATAAATATTGCGCTCTTGCCCTTGGCATAATCCACACATAGTTCCCGTTAAACCTTGACTCTCTTAATCTCTCTTCTCCTTCTGTCTTCTCTCTCTGCATGCCGTTTTTCTGAACCAACTCATATAACTTCCTCTCTTCCTCGTGCATCCTTCTTACTTCATCCATCTGCAGTCCATTCGTTCTAAAGTACCTTTCCCTCTCAACCTCCATCTTCCCACCCCCTCTCCTGTTCTCTTTCTCCCACCAATACTCCCCAACCAGCCTACTTCCCCACTATTCCAAAAATGTCTCCTCATATTTACACGCCCGGCTCCCCGCTAGAATCTCTACACTCGTTCTCCCCATCTCCCTCCTGACAATATAATTAGGCATGTTCCTTGCCAACATCCGGGTCCACTTTACATACCTCTCCTGCGTTCTATTTACCTCTTCACTTTCCTTCCACCCCCTCACCTCTACTCCATACAATAGCAGACTCATCGCTAGTGAGTCAAACAATTTCATTCTCCTTCGAAAATCATCTGCAAATAACTTCTTTCCCAACCCCCACACCTGCCTCATCGCCACATTTGCCCTCCTCAGTCTCTCTTTTACGTGACCATCCGCTCCCCCATTCCTCCGAAACACGAAGCCCAGGTAGACAGACTCATTCACCTCCTGCACCTCCTTTGCCTTCTACTTCCACTCTCCTCCCTTATCTCCTCCCCCTCCTCTTTTGAACACCATAACCTTGGACTTTTCCGCATTCAGCGCTAACCCCTTCTTATCCAGGTATCTTCTCAACTTCTTCATCATCTCCTTTAAGGCCTCCTCGCTACTTGCCAGCAACAGTATGTCATCTGCACACGCTAGTGCCCAATTCTAAACCCTCCTATCCTGACTCCTCCTACCACCCCGGCCTCCAGCTCACTTTCCATATCCGCAATTGAGATCGCAAAAAGCGTCCAGAATCCCTCCGAAATCCCCTCCCCTCCTCTTACTTTGTCTTTGGTCTCTTCATATATCTCCCTTAACCTCTCAATCAGGCCTCTCTCCACTCCCCTATCCTCCATCGTCTCCCACAACTTGCCCCTATCCACCAAAGAAAACGCGCCTTTGAGATCCACAAAAAACGCGTACACTCTCATCCCCTTCTTCGCTAATTCTCTATCCGCCACATGCTGCAGAACGCAGATATTGTCAACAGTACTCCCTCTTGCCCTAAAGCTCGCCTGCGTCTCCAGCAATATTCCTTTCCCCTCGAGATCCTTCCGCAGTCTCTCTGCCACCACCATCGCGTAATCCCTCTATAATTTTCCTGTCCAGCCCTACCTCCTTTCTTATACAATGGCACTATTAACCCTTCTCTCCACCCTCTTGGGAATCCCTCGCCCCTCCATACTTCCTTCACTACCTCCTTCAGCCTCTCCCTAACCTCAAGTGTACTAAACAGCCATGCTTTGTTCTCTACCCTATCCAGCTCTGCTGCTTTTGACCTTCTCAACTTCCTTATCTGTTTCTCGATCTCCTCGTCATTCAACTCCTCCATCTACGCCTCCTCTGTTTGTCTACTCCCCCCATCTCTCTTCCTTGAATCTGAGCCCTGAAATGATTCTTTTAAAAACTCTCTCTACTCCTTACTCCCTATCTTCTCGCTAACCGCCACCCTTCGCTTCGTGAACCTATTTATTATCTTCCAGACGTCCCCCTCTGTCTTAACATTTCCTAACTCCTCTTCCAGATCTTTCTCTTTTTCCTGTTCTTTTTTCTAACACATCAACCTTAACTCCTTCCTCATTTCTAAGTACTCCTTCCTTTTCGCATTACCCTCTTTCCACTTCTTGTACTTCCTCTTCACCTTCCTTCTCATCTTTTCACATTCCCTATCCCACCACGGCTTCACCATTCCTTGCTTCTTCTTTCTGAATACCTTCTTTTGCACACACCCTTTCACTTTCTCTTTCTGATCCTCCCATATCTCTTCCACCGACTTGCCTTCAAAGCGTACATTTCCTATCTGCTCCTGATACTTCTCTATCGCTTCCCTCGTCCAGGTCACCCTCTCCCTATCGAGACTTCTTCTTCGCCTTGTTTTCCGCCATCCTACCCTCTTATCCCCAGATTTAATGGCTAATGGTCTGATTCCACCCTCCCCTCCACTGCAAATTTTTCCGTCTCCTCACATCCTTGCATATTCATGACCACATAGTCTATCACCGATACCCCCACCTTTCTTACATATGTGTATTCTCCCTCTTCGTCCCCAGTTGCCATACTATTCGCCACTGCCCATCCTCTATCCTCCATCCAATCCCTTAGAATCTCCTTCTCCTCATTTATTATCTTATGCTTCGATTCCCTTTCGAAGCTCTCCCCTTCCCTGTAAAGGCCCCCTTCCCTCCCCATCCTCGCATTAAAATCCCCTCCCAGTACCACCATATCCACATATCCATATATCCATATATCACAAACTTACACGCTCCCCTCCTATTTTTACTTCCCTCATTTGCACTCCCTCCCCCTCTTTCTCACCATGAACTTCTTCCTCTAATCCATCTCTAACCCCCCGTTAAAATTCCCCCACTAGCCCTTCCAAGTATTGCAAGTATTGCAAGAAGCTTAATAAAATTATGAATTAAACATGCAACATTCTGAAGAAAGCTGTTAATTGACTTTTGGATTCGAGATGGAATACAAAATATTATACTTATAAATAAACACCTGAAAAGAGAAAAAAACTTTCCAATAGCAGACGGCTATAGAGAATTTGATCTCCAGCTGGATTTCCAAAAGAGAAAAACAGGGAACTCAAGAAATTTGGAGGAATATGAATAGACAGAATAAGAATAAATAGTGCTAAAGGATTTAACTCAATTGCTTCATCGCAAGACTATATTACATAATGCAGACACATCCATATCATTATTGATTAATGAATCTATTGCCTAATGCTATGATTGTTGATTATATTGACCAATATCCTAATTTTCTGATTGTCTTAATACTGCATCATCAGTGAGGGGTTCTAGTAGAGTGATAATTGGTTGAAAACATGTACACCTAGCTATATTTAATGCTGTGATACCATGTCGATTCACAGCAATAAGTTTCGCCCCGTTTTGTACCAAAAACTTTGTCACATCCAATCTTGATCTTGAAATGGCAATTTCCAACGCTGTCCAACCATTATTATCAGCAGCATTAACATTAACGTGTGAGCTGACTAAAGCCTGTATGATCTTTAAGTTTTCATAGCCAAACATAGCAGAATGGAGTGCAGTTTGACCACAACGGTCTTCAGCATTTACATTAACACAATTTCTTACCAAAAAATGCACTACATCTGATTCGTTGGTGTTACAAATGGCAAAATTGTGAAGCAAAGTACCACCCTGATCATCAATAAAATTAACATCAGCACCATGAGCTACTAGCAACTGAATAATATCCAAAGTAGAAGCCTTATACAGTGTATTACCATCCTCATTATTAATTGTATTGAAATTAGCACTATGCTCTTTCATCCACTTGACTATATTCAAGTTCTGGGGCAATTCAGCATAAGCAAATTCACGACAAGCAACCTTATGCAATATAGTATTGCATTGATCATTATATGGATTACTGAAACGTATATTTAAGAGAGTACACATTACATCTCGATCACGCACCATATTAAATACATACTCTAGGCCTGAAATCTTTATATCATAATCATCGAACATATTTTTTAATATCTTTATGAATCTTATATTATCTTCCATAAGTTTAAGTGTAGATTGGAGATAATTGTTACTATAATTTTTTATGTATTCAAATAAATGCTGATTTACTCGATCTGATTCAGAATGTTGATGAAAAAATGTTGCAAGAAGAAATTTTTTCTGTATTCCTCTCTCATCATTGGAAATTGTTGAAAATTTATCAATAATATCAATGTATAGCTTTCGTTTTTTGGTATCGTCTCGACCTTGAACACTTTGAGAGTTTTCCGTGAATGCTTCTTTAGCTGCCCAATATAAAGGATTTCTTCCAAACTTCGAGTAAGGTAGTATACATGATTTTGTTATCAATAAATCTTCAAAAACTGGCAAAGACTTTGTGCTATCTAGTATGAAGTTGATGATATTTATATTTCCCTCTGTAACTGCTATATGCAGTATGGTTTGATCACGATTAATGATGAGAGGATTGGCTTTTTCCAACCATAACTTGTTAATTAATATACCATATTGTTCTAGGTTTGCTTCGGGTGATCCTTTAATTTTTTCCCTAATCTTTTCTAACTTGATATTCATGAAATGCCGAATTAATTGATAATCTGGTATCATTAAAATATCTTTCAATAAATATTCTTGCTTTTGTGAATTCGTTAGCGTAGAAGGTAATTTTTCTATCCAATGTGTAAATACTTGTGCAACAAAATATTCACTAAAGGTTGGATGGATAAACTCGAGAGCCTTATCACTGCCTTAAGATTGAATGATGCCAGCTGATAGGACTAAATTCTTGAATTTGTTTAAATTCTCCTTTGCTGGTGATTGAATAAATAATGTTTTAGCTAAATTTTGGTGAACCTGATTCAAACAACACTTGTCGAATTCTTGTTTTTGTTTTTCTATCACCTCTTTTTTCTTAAAATAAATATTATATTTTCGGTTAACAAACTGTTCATATATCTCATACATATTGTTACCCAAATAACTAAAATCTGGATCTGAATTATCATTCATTCCGAGCCAATCGGTAAAATGCGGTACAGAACCTTCTAACATTAAACGTAGCTGTAATGGTGTTCCTATAAATTTAGAAGTAGCCCCCTGGAATACCGATTGCATCTTTATTAAGAATGCTTGAGCATATCTGCCTATTATGGTAGCATCTTTGTGTACCTGATCATCTGGTCCAAAAATCTCACTAGATTTGTCTTTGCTTACAATTGGGCTTAAACGATCTTTTAAAAATGCGTTTATAAATTCTCTTTTTTTTGCGTCATCAATTGGTTTGAATTCTGTTGCAAATGTTGCCAACGCATTTTCTAAAGTTTTTTCATAATGTAAACGAGTAGTAATCCACAATTTGGCATAAGTTGCATCTTTTAAAAATTTCAATAATGAAATCATCTTTTCCCTTACATCTTTATCTAGAATCTCATCAAATCCATCAAAGGCCATTAATAAAGGTCTTGCAAAAGTTTTCTTTGTTAAGGCTAATTTCAGTAGATTTTGAGCTAATTTACTATTTAGTTTTGAATCAACTGCTGATAAAAAATTTCCTATTTTACTAATATCTATGTCATCAGAATCAATATTTCTCATTGCTGGTAAATGATCCTTAAGATTTACTCTGATTACCCAGCGTGATTTAAGTAGTGACTTTGATGCAGGTTCTGATCTATCTTCTGATTCATATAACTTTGTTAAACTAGTTGATTTTCCCATTCCTGGTTCATCTGCAATGATTACAACTTGCTGATTTGTTATCGCCTGAATGAAATCACTTTCTTTTAATTTTTTATTGTTTGTATCAATATATTGACGTAAGTATTCTAATGCACCATAACCGTGAGATTTATACCAAATGATCTTCCTATCACCATCATTGTTTTCTACATGCAGCCAATGAATAGGTATATTCAAATTGTTTACTAAATCATCAAACTTTGCTTGTCCATTTTCTTTTTGGATTATTATCCTTTTGTTATTAATATTTAATTATACTTTCTTGTCTTGGTCAGTCAGTTGCATAATCGATAAAACATATTTTAAATTATCTACACCAGTAAAAAGGAAAAAGTTATTAAGATCAACTTTACTCAGTTCTTTTAGTATATTATTCTTGATAATAACTTTTTCAGGATAAATAAATTCTCTTTGGAGATAAAAATTAGGATTATAAAAATGCTGCAATGTAAACTTTGATCCATTGTCTTCATTTTTCAGTTTAATCCAATAAGTCTTTTTACTTGTATTGTTATGATATAATTGCTTAAAATTATTTTCTCGAAATTGATCATCAGTTACTGTGATTCTGTTAATTGTGTCAGAATTAAATTCACCTATCTCATCTTGGTTAATACTATGAACTAAATTATTGAGATTTTGTTCTTCATTACCAAGTAGAATTTTTAAAAATCGATTTTTTTTATTAGATCCAATAATACCACTGATCACAAAAATATTATCTGATTCTTTTGATGATAAATTGTTAACCAATACCTCTCGAGAAATCTCCTCTTGCAACAACTCAGCGTGTGCTCCTTCTAAGTCGATTGTTCCTAGTGGCTTACAACCTATTTCGATTTTTTCATTGTTAATAAATTTAATTAATATTTGTGAATCTATTATTGCTTGGAAGTCTTCATTGCCTCTTTCTATGAATTCAGTCAAAGTTATTGATTGACCATTTAGTATAATGCTTTTTGCGAGAATCTTTGAGGGATTTTTTAGATCTTTTAGATTTAGCTTCTTATCTTTTATTTGTTTATACTGATTATTATATTTCTTCTTTAATTTAAGGATTAGAGGATCATCAATAATTGAGGAAATAAAAATGATTTTTTTACTGTTTTTCATTATTCACTTGAGTTTAGTAAGAAATTCTTGCTGCAACTGATCATTTAGATCATCTATAGATTCATAAGATAAAATAAATAAATTGAACTCCCGATCTTTGAATATATTTATTAACTTCGTAATTTCTTTTTTTTCTTCTAGTTTTTCTAAGTTTAGAAAAATATAATCTTTCTTATTATTTTTCTTCAGACATTCTATAATCCTGATGGAAGTTAGGAGAATACTTTCAGTCTTGATACCAAAAGCTTTTTTGTCTCCTTGCAAATCATATGTAAAAAAGTCGTCATTGAAATGCAAACTTAACTTTTCTGTTATTTTTTTAAGCACTGCTGTATATTCTTCTGACATGTGCTTCACTTTAGGCTTAGCAATGGCAACTTTCAATTCATCAAGAAACTTTGATTTTTTATTATTCAAAATCCATCCCTCCTGCTGAGAACCTAATGAATTCTTCCAATTTTTCAGAAATTTGCTTATTAAAAATTCTATATACTCAGGATCAGTATCACAATATTTTAGAAATAACTCTTTTATCTCCTTATTACAAATATTATCGGATAAATCTTTTAGGTGAAGCTCATTTACTCTAAATTCTAAGACTTTAAAAAAATCGTCTATGCTTTTATCGGTTATATCATAATCCGGTAAAAATATTAAGTCGGGACTCTTTTTAATATCAAAGTCCTTGGATACCATCCATTCAGCGCTTATCATATATTTTTGAAAAATTTCCTCAGTAATACTTTTCTGTTTATTCTTTATAGATTGTGTTATTTTGAATCTGAGTTTTTCTGCCCTAGATGATAACATATCTTTCATTATAAAATTTTGAGTGAATTTCGCTTTTTTCATCACTTTCTTACCTTCCTGAATTTCTTCTACAGTAATCACTTTCTCATCAATCAACGCCATATGATAATATTTTAAGTAATCATCATTGAGACCCATGCAATCGAGATTGAGATTAATAGTATAATCAGCTAGTTTCGCAGATAATAAGTCTACATCAGATTTTAAGTCCTTTAATTTAAGCTTTTTATTGAATGCTGATTTTTGCGACATTTTTGTATTAATTTTATAGGATTTTGCATCTTCATGAGTTTTAGGTATCGGATCAACATTGCTACTAGGGATTGCTACTATATTATCTTTGAGATAATGGGAATGCTCATCCAGACCAGCATTAGTAAAAATAATTACTTTTTCTAAATCACTTTTTTCATTTCTTGAATTTAATTGATCCTTAATCCTAAGATAAGAAGTAAAGTATTTTTGTAATTCAAAATCATCTTCTTTGAGTGTTATTTTTTTCTTTCCTAGCAGCACATCAGCATCAATAAGACTATTACTATCATCTGCAAGTTTAGCTTGAATAAGAATGTATTTCTTTATATCCCTATCATTGCGCCTAATAACGATGTCATCAAATTTATCGCCTATTGTAATTTCTGTACCTAAATCAAAATCAAATTTTTGATTTTTGGTCAGAATGTACATCATTAATCCTAATTCATACAACTTTCCTTGCGTGCTCATACTTGGTCTTAAGACTGCGGTAAAGATTCGCAAAATATAGAGGCTTTGGTAAAAAAACGTATAAATTAGGCGAATTAAGTGAAAGAGTCTAATAGATATTGATCTTATTAGTTACCTTTTCTGACGGATGGTTTTCTCACGGGTTCTGGTGTAAATTTCTGTTATACATTACTTTTTATTCCCTTCACAAGGGTGTTGAAATGTTGGATAAACACTGAAACGTTTGGTAAATTGTTGTAAATGTTTGTTTGAATGATGATTAAAAAAGACAGAAATGAAGAAAAAGGGAGATAAATAAAATAAGGTATGGAGATTCATATATCACAAAGTTTGAAAAACGCAATGTCCTACTAAAAATTCTTGTTCCTTTTCCTAAAAGAAAAACCATAAAAAAATGTAATCAATGTGGGTGGAATCTTGCACTCACTCTACGAGTTTAAAGGTTAAAACTCTAAATATCGTCGTTATTTTCGTGCTTAGGAAAATATTAGCCTGATTTTTACTACTTTAATGGTTTTGCGAACTTTCTTCTTCTTCGTAGAATTAAGACTATTAGTACACCTTACAGTTATTTCGGTAAATTCCATTATACCACTGATATCATGTTTTGTAATGAATCCTATAAGCTTAAATAGATAGTAAAAAAATGTATGCAGTACCTATGCACGGAAAAAAGTGGATTTCTTTGCATATGTAGGAAAATTTCCAGAACGTTCTATTTGAAAGCAATATGCATACTGCTTTGTTTTGCTTACTTCAGATTGAAAAAGGATACGTGCGAGCGAACGAAAATGGTTCACGTCTGGGTACTATTTTAACATAACTTCAAAATTCATGACATTCATACTAAGAAGGAATACAAAAAACATCTCGACATTTGGTTCTCACTTGAATCTTGTTTTAAGGGCAGAAAAGTAGTTCTAAAACGTTCTTCATTATGAATGAAATTCAAGTGGGACTATTGTTTAGGAATTTGTTTTAATTCCAAAAATCAGCCTAATAATATTTGTTGTAAAGTGTGAACACTATTTTCCATAAAATTATACAACTAAGAATCAGGTTAATATTGTCTCAGAGAAAAAACGAAAAAATGGTCTTGAACATTTGTTTGTAAACAAGAAAGCAATGACGATATTTACACATAGTTTAACCAATGACTTCGATGAAAGAGTGCAGATTTCATATGGATTCGATTAGATTTTTGGTTGTTCAAAAAAAAAACAATGATTCCCAGTAGCACATCGCATTTTATAGACTTTGCGATTTTTGAGTCACTTTAATATACAGCTATTGTAATTCTTCCAAAGACGAATCGTAGATATGCAGACAGAATACAATAAGCATTACACTTCTGTACCGAAGAAAACCTTGCGTAAGTGTCATATTCATTTATGTCGACTATAAAATTTCCAGGTATAAGAAAATGAACTATAATCGCAAAGTCTCGCAAGGTTTTCCTTGGGACAGCAAAATCAATTAGGCATTTTCACTTCATAGTCAGCTAACTTCACTTCGTTAACTGCTGAGGGGAAAAAATGGATCAAATGCATGGGATTCGCTTCATTTCTGCCCTATTTTGTTAATATCTTCGTAAAAACTCATTTTTTCTATATAAATGTATTTGAAAAATAGTTTTTATTTTTTAAGAACTATTCAATGAGATAATAAAATGGTAATAATTATTATTCATTATGAAGATATTACAAAAATAAAGTTGTGTCCCATGCATTTGATCCATTGTTTTCCCCTCAGCACACAACGAAGTGAAGTTAGCCGATGGTTGAAGTGAATATACCCAATTTTAATTCTATGAAACGTAAGTTTAGGATTACCAAATTAATAAAATAATACAATTTTCGATATATTACCTTCTGCAACACTCAAAGCGACGCGACGCGACGTGGCACTCGCAAAGTTCACAGACTAGTGAGTTAGTTGCCACGAAGTGAAAAAAGTTGAAAGAGCGCGAGTAGCCACATAAAGAAATACATACTGCGATCTACAATTCACTGGAGCCACTACACTGGATGCATTGGCAAGGCGACAAGATTATGGAGACAAGTCACAGATTTGGGAGGAACGGGGAGAGAGAAGAGGTACTGTTGCAGTAATACCAACGTTTTAGAGCGCGGCGTATCGAGATAAAGCAAGTTTTATTGAATCAAATTAATTTCGCATAGTGTATTTATTAGTCCGAAAATGCTCATTTCAACTACACTGGAACCTGGGTTTCCGTAAACTGGGTTTGTGCGTTCCTGGAAGAGATGTCCTCCGCAGGATGTAAGGGAGGCGTTGCTCAGTCAAGCGTGAAAAAGATCATGAGGGCTGCACTCTCAGCGCGTTAGTTGCATCAGGTTGCGTCATGCGCCCAAATCGAACACAAATTATTAATGTGGCCCTGCCCGTTTATGTTTGGAGTCCCCGGATTTGTGTCGGAGGCCACTGCGGGCTATGCTTGAAAACGTGCAAAAAATCCAGGTTCCAGTGTATATAAACAATAATTAAGAACAGTCTTTTCTTTTATGGAATTTCATTGTTTCATACACTACCTGCAGATAGTATCGGACCACAGTATCGTGGTTTGGCGGTGCAGTAAGGTATTCAAACTTTAGCATGCTCGCACATAAAAATTATTATTTCATGATCCCGTGATGATTTTTCAATGTTTAATGATTCAAATAAGAGATAAAATCAAAAAATTACTTTGGTATATCAATTTGAAAATTCATTTTCCTAGCTCCTGCCAAGTGTTGAAGTTGAAGTAAAAAAATCCATAAAAATCGAAAATTTGTTTTCGTGTTTCTTACCTAATAATGTAATGCCCACCAGGCCAAATTACTTCAACAAGTGTTCATTTAACGCAGAATTTAATCGTATTTCCAACAGGTTTAAAAAATATTTCTATCTATATTCTGGACGGTGTTATCACCTTTCAAAGTCAAGGCTAATTTTTAATATGTCCTTCGATTAGTAGACCCATACTATCCATCGCTAGTGTAGGTTTTTGAATAACTTACTTTATAATTGTAATGTCACGTCCGGAACGTCCGTGACTATATCATTAATTATTTGATTATACATAAAGCAATAAATGAACGCGCTCTTCGAGCAAGTTCATGTGCCTGGATTATTAACAGATTTGTTTAATATTGAGAATTATTCAAAATTTTGAAGCAATAAATAATAATTTCGAATTGAAAGAGCCTGAAATTAAATAAAAATATATTTAACGATTTTGAATTTAAAATGTTCCAAACCTAACAATTTTTTATTATTAGGTGAAATTGTGAAAAAGGACAATATATTTGAATGGAATAAAAAGGAATTGGGCTTGCATTATTTCTAAGTAAAATGAGTTTTAAAATTGAATAATTTGAAATTTTTTTAATGAGAAGCTTTCAACAATGAAACATTTCAGACTAACATTATTTAAATACGACAATTTCTTCAGAAAGGAGTTGAAATTGTATAATTTGTCATTCAAAGCATTAAATATAGAACAATTCCATTTTTAATTGAAGGATCTCAAAATTAAATTATCACATATTATAATTTTGAGAATAGGGTAATTGCAAAAAGTTCAACATTGAATAATTTGTATTACAATTTTGAAAATTGGATCATCTAAAATCCAAAGGAATTGAAATTTTATTATTTCTGAATAAGAGCGTTCAAAATGAATGACTTTTGAATCTAAATAATTTGTAATTCAAATTGATTAAAATGTGATAATTTGCAACTGAAAACTAAATGCAATGTTTCAAAGTTACAGTTTCTAACATTCTGGAAGCTTAAATTATTATTACATCGAAGAAATTAATTTTAACATTAAAATTGATTAGAAAAAATTTTTCTCAGATCAAAAAATAAATTCATCGTCATTTCGCCGTTCAAAAAGGAAAAATTTTCAATTATAAACATTTAAAATTGAATTATTCTAAGAAACGTTTAAAATGAAGTAATTTTAAATAGAAAAACTTTTGAAAAATTTAATATATAATACGGATCTTTGAAAATTAAACAAATCCGAACTTCATTCAAAACTAAAAATATTTAATTACCAAGAATTGGTTTCAATTATATTTATTGTAATTGCAAAATTAAAACCTATGAAAGAGGAAAATATCAAAAATTCAGCGTTCAAAATGAAAATTCATAATTCTAAAATTGTAACCATTCATTCGTTTAATTTTTAACACTTCATTTATAATTATTATTCATTCTTGCAATCTTTCGCCAATAAAATAATTTTCAATTTTAAGCGAGTAATTTTTTGAAATCTTTAACTAAAAATCGGACAATTTTAGGATAAAATTGCATAATTTTCAATTATTAGTTCTGAAATATTTTCACTTTCATTGTTTTGAATTTATTCTAGAGGTATTTTGTAAATTTAAAATTGAAACCAAAAAATTTAGATTATTCAAATCTAAAATTATTAATTTTAAAACTGACCAAATTTGAAATCAAACAAATTAGAATAATTTAATCTAGAATTATTGAACATAGAACTGACTACCAAGGCTTTCTTTGTGAAAATTTGAAATTTTGAAAAATTTAATAGAGAAATCGTCCTGACATATTTAATATTTGAATTTGAAACTATCATCTATTCGGAAAGATTTCAATTCAAAATTGCTGAATCATTATAGGGTTACCTATCAAAAATTATTACACAATAATAACAGTCAAATTCTCAATCGAATTCTGAAATATTTCAGGGTGACCTTTAAAAAAAAACTAATTAGTGGTCACGCCCTAGTTATCAAAAATATGTATAGGTTATCAAAAATTTGATGGTTATGTTCAATAGAAAGAGCATAAAGATTAAAGAACCTTATCTTAACTAGTGATAAGAATATTTTAAAAATTGATATTAAAAGAGTAAAACCTACTGAATGATTTATTATGAATAAATAATGAAATGTTGCTTTTGTAACCTGAAGATATCCAGAGAGGAAAACCTTATGTAAAAAAAATTTCTGGTAATTTTACCACTTTCAGAGTAGGTCCGATTATTACCTACTCCCAAAGTAACGTTTTCACTGACATTAACGAATATTCACTTTTAATATGGATTTCAACTTTTAGGTTGTGTAAGTTTCCAAAAAGATTCTGTAAAATTACAATGCGTTATGAATTTGTAGGTGATACTATTTTAACCTGAAATATTCTTGTTCTTATTCAACATGGTAACTTTAGCATCTACATACAAAATGTGAATAATTCGTCTTTTTCCATACAAATTTTGTCATTGAGAAACGATGTACACAAAATATGACATACAAAACACAATACTAATTGTCGAAGTCGACTCTTGAGTATCTGAGTTGCTCCGAGTTCTTCAGAGTTCTTTGAACATGAGCAAAATATCTTTGACACGAGGCATAAGGGGCAACTTTAAAACTTTACAATTACTTGTACTTACACTACGTTAAGAGCTGTGCAAGTTCCCCGCGTTATCAATTCTCAAATTTCAAGACGTGAGATTACGTTGGAAAAAGGAATTTTTAACAATTTCTGTAATTTTACCAGCGTCAACAAAATCAACACTCTGAAAGTAGGTCCATTTATTACCTACTCTGAAAGTCACAGATTCACAAGCAGAAACTGTATTTCTACAACGCCTTGCTATAGTGTCAGTCTAAAAGTGGTAAAGTTACAAAATTGGCTGGAACTTCTGACATGCAAGTGTTATTCATCCCATAATCAAAGTAGTAAAATTGCACCAATTTTTTGTTGGTAATTTTACCATTCTAAGTGGTACAATTTTTTAATTTTTTACAGTGTAGTTTTTCTTTTAGTAAAAATGAGCCCTCAATTTAAGAAAAGTCATATTTATTTTTGACCTCCATTTCTGATCCGCCATTCTTGATCTACTTGCTTCTGAAGCAAAAAAACTTTATCGTCAAGGCCTCAAAAATTAAAATGTTTTACAATTGGAAGCTTTTCATGTTAATAAAAAATGTTATGAAATGTCAAACTGACGTATACTAATCAAATGTCATATTGAAATGATAGAAAAAGGCGCGTGATAAAACACACGCGAAAAGCGAGTGAAAAAAAAGATTCTAGTTGCGAACCTGGTCGATTTGCAATGTTGGCTCCTGTCTTAACTATAGGCGAAATGATTGATTCTTTGTATACAGGACCAAGAATCTTTTTCGGTCCGTCACAACTAATGTAAGACTTTATAAGATACTTTTATGTGAGCAAAACAGTGCATAACCATGGATAGGTTTTTCGATGTGTTTATAGAAGTTAACCTGCAAATAAAAACCGTAATTGCAAGTACAAATCCAAAAGTAAGAATGAAAACCATGGAATAAGGACCATGCTGCTGGCTTGATCAAACGCTTCATCTATTTTCAATTGACAGGACTTCCTGGGAGGAGAGATAAACTTGTTCTCCCAGTGTGTGATCAAACCAGTTTGTATTAGTCTTGCTATAGTTACTTTAATTTCCGTTACATAAGGTAAATTCGGCTCAAGGTAAATAACCTTTTGCAGCGTAAGCAAACGTTCCTCGACGATTTCCATAAGTGCATTACCATGCGCATCTATATGCTCCTGCATTCCAACCAGCGCCGTAGATTCTCTGAGGATGCAAGTAACATTTTTGTACTGCACCAGAATATCATAGCATAACTTATGTTTCAAAATAATAATAGCTTTATTAGCTAATGCTTGATTAACAAAATCATTTGTCGCCTTCAGGGCCGTTGCGATGTTTTCTTCAATCAGCCGGGTCAAATTTGACCTTTTTAATTTCTCTAAACTGTAAATTTTCAGCAATGGCTTCTTGATCAGTCCCGTGTCGGTTAGTATCGCCAAGATATTGGTGGAAAATATCATAAACGCTAGGAGAATCGAGATGAACTTGATTTTTTTCCGACAGTCTCTTGGGATCTGCAGGTATTGCGAATCCCAGCATTGCTCGTATTATTTCCAACAGTGATCAGATGTCATTCTCGAATTTAAGCAAAATAGCACTAATCCATATGATCAGAAGAAGTAAGACCAGGCAAACCCAGTCCATCGAAGGGGACCTGGAATAATCCTCGGAATTCATATTTGGAACCAAAGCACAGATTTGAACTGATCCTGTACTTTTGCTGACTAGATATATGTATTTACAAAAGATGTATTTTAAGCGTATAGGAATAACTTAGTGGTTTATACAACTCACAGACCGAGGATACTGATAGTGATAAATGCATTGAAACAGAGAACCCTTTCACCACTGCACCGACAACGTCTAAGGAAAATTCACCAATTCCTCCCAGCATGGAACAAACGTTACACATTATTATGGGAAAATTATCCAGCATAGAACTCAACATATCATTACTATAGCAAAGGAAAATATGAGCAGGATACAAGAAATAGGATCAACATCATCAACAACATTCTAAACGCAAGAGCCATTAGAGAATGCGATCAAAACACCTAATTACAATAATTACAGACAAGAATCATAACCTCGTCCATTATCATTACTTCGTATACAATAGCCATTAGAAGGCCCTAAGGTTATATACACCAATGATTCGGAAGTCAAAGAAGACTACCTGCCATCAACGGCAAAATAACATACACCAGACAGGTAGTAAGTGAAGAAATTGACCACACCCCACCATGCCAAACAAGCCAAGTAGTACACATCCTTCTAGCTGAAGACGTCATCCGTAAAACAAAGACCATTAAATGGACAGACTAATATGGGAGTTAAAGACTTTATAAAAACTGTAAAAAGAAGTACCTAAAAGATGCTCACAACCAGATCTACAATTAGTCTTTATATTAGCAGAAAAATGACATACCAGACAGAAAAATGCATTAGATATACACGTATCCGTGATTTTAACAAACTCTATTACACACTACGTTCCAATTTGAAACAATCAGGTTCCGTAAGTGTCCTATACGCAACAAAATTGATAGTTGCAGCAAGGGAGCAACAGAAACTACTCAAAACTTCAACATACGATACTGGCAAATAGTTAACGAACATCAATATGCAGTACAAGCTTCCCACAGTGGGCCAACAAAGCGGTGAATTGCAATGTACATAGAATAAGAAGAATCTATGAATGTATGTATCTGCTCAATTTGCAACGAGAAAAAGGTTTATAATTAAAAGCACAAAAAAATAGTTATCTTGCTGAAGCACAAAATAATGCTATAAAAATGGAGATGTGATTAATGGGAACCGAACTCATGACGCTGCGATCGCAAG
>CAKNXH010063121.1:0-13046 GCA_932178445.1 Andricus quercusramuli
TATTATTTTCAAGAAATTCAGTAGTTGAGTTCTGAACCAAATAGTTGAATTTTCTAAACAGACGAATTTTTTAAAGTTTAATTTTCCTAAAAAAACATTTTCAGCCAAGACATATGAATTTTCATCCAAGGAAGGTGACTTTTCTAACGTAAAAAATGAGTTTTCAATCGAAACGGACAAATTTTCAAACATCCGTTGAAATTTCGATGGAAAAATATAACTTTAAGAAAATAGTTTAATTTCCAACAAAACAATTGGACTTTTAACAAAATAGTTGATTTGTCACCAAGTAGCTGAAATTGTAACATAAAAACATGAATTTTCTACCAGGAAGTTAAAAAAACTAATTTTCAGAAAAAAAAAATTATCAAACTGTCGAATTTAACGAAAAAATATTTGAACCCAAATAGACGATTTTTCAACAAAATAACGAAGTTTTCAAGCTAGAAATTCGAAAGTTTTGTATGATAGTTGACTTTTCAATTAATTATTTGAATTTTCAACTAAAAAAATAAATTTTCAACCAAAAATGGAATTTTAAACTTTTAAGTTTAGACAAAATAATTTTCATTTAAAAAAAAAACTTTTAACCGGTTTAATGTAACTGAAAGAGACGGATTTTAACAAAATAGTTGAATCCTCACCAAAATGATGAATTTTCAACAAACAAGATTAATTTTTTACCCAAACGAAAAACATTGAAAAACATTAATTTTTAACCTCAAGAAATATTAATTAATTATAAATTTTCTGTATTAATTTTGGAGATCGAATGAATAGAATTTTTCTTGAAGCTGTGACATTTTTTATTTACAAAATTAATGTTTCATTTTAAAACTATTTAGTTTTGTTAAATTTATTAACTTGTAAACAGTTTACAGCCTAGAACAGGATAGCTGCATTTTAAGATAAAAAATGAATTTTCAACAAAAAAAAAAGGAATTTCAAACAAAATAGTAAATTTTTTATACACATAGTTTAATTTTAAACAAAATACTTTAATTTCCTCCCAACATACTCAAATTTTAACCCAAAGTATGAATCTTCAAGAAAAACTTTATTTTCGACCAAATTGTTTAATTTTTAACCAAATTGTTAAATTTGCGATTCAAAAAGACGAATTTTTTAAAAAATAGTTCAATTTTAAACCCAAAAATATGATTTTTTCACAAAAAAGTTAATTGACCACCAAATAGTTGACTGTTTAACTGAAATAATAAATATTTAAAAAAAATGAATTTTTTACAAAGTAGTTCAACTTTGATCCAAGCAGTTGATTTTTTAAAGAAAAAAATGAAATCCTAATGACGCATGTAATTGTAATATTTCAAAAAAAAAATTTAATTTAAAATAAAAAACAGTTTAATTAAACAAAAAAAAAGACGAATTTTCAACAGATTAGTGGAAACCTTAACAAAAGGATGATTTTTTAACCAAGATGATTTATTTGATATAAAATTGTATGAATTGTCAACAAAATAAATTCATTTTCTGCCACGTACTTGAACCAAAAATTGAAATTAATTTTTAACAAAATAGTTAATTTTTAACCAAAGAAATAAATTATCAACCATAAGAATTAATTTTTAAGAAGATGGTTCATGCTTCTAGAAATTAGTTGATTTTTTTCCAAAAAAGATGAATTTTCAATCGAGAAAATTAATTTTCAAGGAAAAAGACAAATTTTCAATCAGCAAGGATAAATTTCCAAAGAATTTTTTTCCAAATCAAACAGATGATTTTTCATCTGGAATGATAAATCTAAAAAAAAAATTTACAAGAAAAAAAAATTGAAGAAGAATAGTTTGATTTCGTTACTGAGTTTCTTATTCAGTTTAAATTTTCGCGAAAAACGAGGAGGGATTTTTTTATTTTTTTATTTCTGAAACTAAATCAGCTGAAAAGTTATTAAAAGTAAATTTTTTCGTGTAGAATATTTTTTCTAGTTACCTCCAAAATATTGACTTGATTACATATGCATAAGTTCATACAGACATGCATATTGCATAGAAATAGGTTGGTGCAAGAGGGTTCTCCAGTTTCCATAGAGTAAAATAGACACCTGTCTAATAACTTTTTACATCACTAGCATCATTGATTTGAGAAGAAAAAACAATTTTTATCAAAAAATAAAAATTTTGAATCATTATTTATTTATAAAGCTCATTTTTTATTCATTTTTTAAGTTTATATCAATATAATTTTCCTAAGATTGTTGGGAAAATTCGCAAAGATTTATAACGATTTCATATATGTAAAATCAAAATGTATTCGAAAAAGTTAATTTTCAACCCCATTGTTGAATTTTCAACAAAAAAATATGATTTTACAACGAAATATGTGACTGATAATTGATATTTTAAGCCAAAAAAGATTTTAAATCAAAACTAGTTAATCTTATCCAAGGAAAACGAATTTTCAACTCAATAGTCGAATCCTCAACCAAAAAAGATTATTTTTCAACCAGTTGTATTTTTAAACAAAAAAGAGGTAAATTTTTTCACTAAAAGTGAGGAGCTTTCCACAAAATATGATCGCTTTTATCTTTTTTTACATCCTTTTATAGTCTTTCAACTCGGAAATATGAATTTTCAACCAAAAAGATTAATTTTCACACAAAAAAAAAAATAATTTTCTACAAAATACTTTCCAAAAATATAGATACATTTTCGAGCAACGAGATGGATTTTTAAGTGAAATGATGAATCTTCAACAACAATAAATTTCAACAAATGAGTTCAAAATTCAACAAAAGAGTGGAATATTTGATCAAAAAGTTGGCTTTACAATCAAAAAGGAATTATCAACGAAAAATGTAATGCATGATTAATATTTTAACCAAAAAATAGTTTAATTATAAATAAAAGCTATGTAGTTTATTTGTTTTTGAGATTGGATGAGTATAATTTTCCTAGATTTTTTATACGAAGAGTAAGGAATTCCCCACAAAATACGATTGTTTTGATCTTTTTTTATATCTTTTATTATTTTTCAACCCGAAAATATAAATTTTGAAGAAAAAAATGTAATTTTAAACCAAATAGTTGCATTTTCAACCTAATATATGAATCTTTTACCAAGAAGATCATTTAAATACCAAAAAAAGACAAATTTTCAATGAAACATTCCAACGAAAATGATGAATGTTGAACCAGAAAAATGAATTTTCAACAAAATTGTTGAGCTTTCAACCTAGTAATTGAATTTGCAACCAAAAAAGATGAATTCTCAATGAAAAATGTAATATTGATATTTCAGTAATTTTTTTTTTTTTAATTTTCAATAAAAAACAGTTAAATTCATAAAAAAATGGGAATTGTTAGAAAAATACAAATCTCTAACCAAATATTCCAATCCACAACAAAAACGGATTAATTTTTAACCAAGTAGATGATTTTTTAACCAAGAAGAGCAATTCTCTGCAAAAAAAAGAAACAAACAAAAAAAAAAAAAATTTTCAAGGAAAATAATGAATCTTTAATAATTAATATTTCAATCAAAAAATGTTTTGATTATAAATGAAAAATAGTTGAATTCATTAAAAAACTACAAATATTCAACGAAATAGTTCAATCTTCAACCAAAACAGAATAATATTCTATTTAAAAGGAATTATCAACTAAAAGGATTAATTTTCTTCCAAAAAAGATGGTTTGTCAACAAAAGACATGACTTTTCAAAAAAATAGTTACATTTTCAACCAAAGAGATCGATTTTCAACTAAAATAATACATCTTCAACAAAGAAGTGAATTTTCAACAACAAAATTTTTAACCAAAAAGATTCTTCAAAATTCTTTTCAAAAAATGTAAAAATTGAAATTTTAGTACAAAATATTTTTATTTTCATACAAAACAGATGAATTCATGAAAAAAAATCGACTAAATAGTTGAATCCTGAACCAAAACAGATTAATATTTAACAAACAGAGACGACTTTTCAGCGAAATATGTGACTTTTCAACAAAATACAAATTTTCAACAAAATATTTGAATCCTAAACAAAAACAGATTAATATAATATCAGGAAGATGAATTTTCAGCCAAGAAGTTAAATTTAATTTTCGAATAATTGTTGGTATATCTTAAACCAAAAAAGTAAATTTTTCAAAATAGAAGTTTAATTATGAATTATCATCTGAAATGTAATAGTTGATATTTCACTCGAAAGATATTTCAACTTTTAATAAAAAATAATTCAATTCTTCCAAAAGCGATGAATTAAAAAAAAAGTAGATAGATTTTGAACCGAAAAACATGAATTTTCAACAACAAAAACTTAATAGTTGATATTTAAATCAAAATAGATTTGAGTTTTTAATAAAAAAAATTATTGCATTCATCAAAAAAATACTAATTTTTCAACCAGAATAGATTAATTTTCAACAAAATGAACACATTTTCAAACAAAGAGTTGAATTTTTATTAGAGTAGTTCAAATGTTAACGAATTATTCAAATTCTCAACCAAAAAACAACTAAAAATGTAATTAAATTGTAAATTATTTAAAATTTTAAAGAAACAGATAAGTTCATTCAAAAAAGACGAATTTTCGACAAAATATTTGAATCCTTAATCACAACAGATTAATTTTCAAAAAAATACATACATTGTCAAAAAAGTACTTACGTTTTCAACCAAAGAGATGAATTTTCAAACAAAATGATGACTCTCCAATAACAAAAATGAATTTTTGACAAATTATTTCAAATCTTAACAAAGTAGTTGAAGTTTTAACCAAAAAAGATAAATTCTCAACGAAAAATGTAATATTTAGTATTTCAATAAAATAAGATTTTAACTTTGAATCAAAAACAGCTGATTTTTTTAAGAAAGTACAAATTTTCAACAAAATATTTGAATCCTTACCAAAAACAGAACCAAGAGGATGAATTTTCGAACATGAAGATTAATTTTCGGCTAAGAAGACGAATTTACACAAAAAAACTGCTACATTTTCAACCGAAGGGTAATTTTTAAGGTTATTTGGGTATGAAAAGGTTTCATTTTTAAATAAAATGATGAATCTCAAGCCACAAAAGTATAAAATACGATAAACAATAATCATGGAAAAATGTAATAGTTAATATTTTGCTAGGAAAACATTTCAATTCTTACTTGAATACATTTGAATTCATCCGAAAAGAACAAATTTTCAACAAAAAAGTTGAAATTTTGGCCCTAACATACTAATTTTCAACAAGAAGGTTAATAATAAACCAAATAGTTGAATTTTTAATTGAATAAATGAATTTTTTAACGAAAAAGTTCAATTTTTCAACCCGAAAATATTAATTTTCAACAAAAAAGTTCATTTTAGACCAAATAGTAAAATGTAATAGTTCATATTTCAATCAAAAACGATTTCAATTATAAAAGAAATAGTTTATCGCATCCAAAAAAGATTTATTTTTAATCAAATAGTGGAATCGTTAAACAAAACTGATTAATTTTTAACGAAAGAGTTATTTTCAACCAAAAAAAGAACTTTTCACTAAAATTATTAATCTTGGACCAAAAAAGGTAGTTTTTAACAAAGTTGTTAAACTTTTAGTTAAACTTTTAATTTTCGATCAAGCATTGTATTTTCAACCATAAAGATGAAAATTCTATCAAAATAGATGAATTTTCAAACATCTTTTCAACTAAATCAAATTATTCCCAAAACTTAGAAAAATGACTCAAAATTAGAAAAAACGACTGAAAATTTTCCCAGGAATCTCGAGAAAAGTTTTTTTATCATTTTAATACCCTCACTTTCTTTTAAAACCTCTAAATATGTATGCATATTTTTTTGCAAAATGAAAAATCAATTGATACTTTTCAGCAGGAATCTAAAGAAAATTTTTTGTTCTCTTTCATTCGCTTAAAATTGATATCTTTAAAACTTAAAAACTCAAAATCAATCTTCAGAATAAAAACTAAATCATTTTGAATTTTCCCAGAAATCTTATTGTGGGTACCGGTGATTTTTCGGTGACCTGTTCCGAACAATTTCTTTTTACTTGTACCGACAGTGTATTAAGATATAAGTTTTTCCATGATTTTATTCTTCTTATCTTTTGAAAATTGTTAAAAAATTCAAAAGTTATTGTGTGGCAGAAAAATTTACGAGAAGAATGATTTTCCAATATGAAAAAATTCTTTACAACATTAAAATCTTCTATTTATTCAATAACATTTAACAACAGTCTAGAAATAAATTTTGTCATGATATATGAAGTACTTATTTAGAAATTTTGATCTTTAAAATTCATAATGCAAAAAATGCTTAATTTTTGTTCATAGATAAACAAACTGAAAAAAGCTACAATCTTTTAAGCGAAGAATCATATGTGACGTGCAAGAAGAAACCAGCCTTAAGACCGAAAAATTGATTTTCCGTTTTTTATTGATTCCGAATGAAGAAGATTTCCTCTATCGAATAAAAAATCCCCATTTCTCCACGATCAAAATTAAATTGTCTGAAGCTCAAAGCTGGGAGGTGATTCTATTCTCATTGCGCTTAACTCTTGAACCAACACTCTCACGCGTCGTATCTGTGTGACAGTTTTCACTCTTTTTAGTTATAAATTTTATTAATTGGTTGAAAATTTAACAATTTTCTTAAAAAGATAATTTTTTTTGCAAATTCAACCGTTTTGTTAAAAATTCGACTTTTTGGGTTCAAAATTCAACCATTCAAAATTCAATATTTTGTTGCTGATAAGTCAACTGAAATCCTTTTTGGATGAAAAATATTTTTTACTGAAAATTTGTCTTCTTAATTTAAAAGTTCATATTTTTTAGTAGAAATATTGCATATTTCTTGGACAAAAATTCACCTCTTTTGTTAAAAATCAAACTATTTCCTCGAAAATTTACTTTTTGTTTTAAAGTATTTTTCTGTAGAAAAGTCTATTGATAAATTTTTGGATGAAAATTGAACTTTTTTTTTGAAAATTTGTCTTTTGGTTTCAGAATTCACCTATTTTAGTAGAATTTTCATTTTTCTTGGACAAAAATGCAACTGTTTGGTTGAAAATTTAACAATCTTGTTGAAAAGTCTTACTTTTTGGTTAAAGATTCGACTATTTAGCAGAAAATTAACTTACAGCTTACAATTCTTATTTTGGTGTCAAAAAGTTAACTGGATTCTTCTTTGGATGAAAATTTGACTATTTAAAAATTTTTTTTTAATTCATCTGTTTGAAAAGAAATATTTCATCTTTCTTGAATAAAAATGCAACTATAGGTTGGAAATTCAACTCTTTTTTGAAAATTTGTCTTTCTGATTTCAAAATTCACCTGCTTCAGCAGAAATTACATCTTTCTCGGATGAAAATGCTACCATTTGGTTGAAAAGAGAACTGAAATCTTTTCTGGTTGGAAATTCAACTATTTTTTTGAAATTTTTAATTATTTTTTCAATGAAAAATTCATCTGTTTGAAGAAAAATTTCATCTTTCTTAGATAATAATACAACTGTTTGGTTGAAAACAAAACTATATTGTTAAAAAGTCATACTTTTGGTTGAAAATTCTACTGTTTTTTAAAATATTTAACTACTTCGTAGAAAATTTACGTTTAGTTTAAAATTCATGAACTGAAAGCTTTTCTGGATGAAAGTTCAACAATTTTTTAAAATGAAAAATTAATTGTTTTAAGAGAAATTTTACCCTTTTGGATAGAACTGGAACTACTGGGTAGAGATTTCAACAATTTTGTTAAAAAGTCACTCTTTTTGGGTAAAAATTCGTCTTTTTGGATTGAAAATTCATTTTTTTTTTCGTAGAAACTTATTTCTTGGTTAAAAATTCATATTTTCATCGTGAAAAGTCAATTAATGTCTTTTTCAATAGAAAATTTAACTATTTTTTTAGATTTATCTTTTGGATTTATAAATTCATCAGCTTTGGTAGACATTTCCTTTTTAATGAAAATGCAACTTTCTCGTTTAAAATTATTCTTTTGTTAAAAATCAACTTTTTAGTTGAGTATTAAACACTTTTCATAAGACTTCATTTTTTCAAAAGATTCATCAATTTAATTGACAATTATTCATCTCTTTAGTTGGAACTTAAACAATTTCGGTAAAAATTCATCTACATTGTTGAAAGTTGAACTAATTTGTTGAAAATTGGGTTTGATCGTTGAAAACTCATTGTTTTTGTTGAAAATGTAACTATTTTATTGGAAATTTGTTTCAATGTTGATTAAAAATTAATTTTTTTAACTGAAAATTGACCATTCTTAGTGAAAAATTCAACTATTTGGTTAAAAAACGTCTTTTTTCGTTGAAAATTCATGTAATTTGTTGATAGTTTTTCTATTTAGAAAATAAATGTTCTTGGTTAAAAATCTACTCTTTTGTTGAGTATTGAACACTTTTCCAAAAAATTAATTTTTTCAAAAAAATCATCATTTTAATTGACAATTATTCATCTCTTCGGTTGACAATTAAACAATTTCGATGAAAATTCATCCACACTGTTGAAAGTTGAACTAGTTTGTTGAAAATTGCTCTTGATTGTTGAAAACTCATCGTTTTGGCTAAAAATGTAACTATTTTATTGAAAATTTGTTTCATTTTGAATCAAAAATTAATTTTTCAAACTGAAAATTTATATATTTTATTTTTGGCTGAAAATTTTATCTTTTTTAGTTGGGAATTGAACTACTTATTTGAAAATTGAAGTATTTGTTTTGAAATTCGTGTATTTCGTAGATCATTAATCTTCTTTAGTTGAAAATTCATCTTTTTTAGTCGTAAATTTAAGTATTTGGTTGAAAGTTCGTGTATTTTGTTGGTAATTATTTTTTCTTGTAGAAAATTACTCTTTTTGGTTAAAAAGACAAATTTTTCGTTAAGAATTATTCTTTTTTGTTTGAGTATTCAACTATTTTATTTTTTAAATTTGGTTGAATCACTTTTTTAAGGAATCATTTTCTTTAAGAGTTGTACTTTTATTTGAAAACTCATCTCTTTGGTTGAAAGTTTAACTATTTTATTTAAAATTAATCTTTCTCAATTTAAAATTCAACTACTTGGGTAAAAGTTAAACTACATGGTTAACAATTTTTTTTTTGAATGCAGGTTATTTCTTTGGTTAAAAATTTAACTATTTAGCGGAAAAGTCTTTTTTTTTTTTTTAAAATTAATTTTTTAACTGAAAATGCAACATTTCTATTTTTTCAAGATTGATCTTTTCTACTTAAAAATTTTCCTTTTTTGGTGAAAAAAAAAATAATTTTCTTGGTTTAAAATTTGATTTTTGTTGGGTACAAATGCATCAGTTTCGTGGAAAAATAATTTTTTGCTGAAGTCATATTTTTGTTTGTAAATTCAATTTCTGTAGAGAAAATTCGTCTCTTGGCTTGAAGGTTCAACAATTTAGGTAAAATGTTCTTTTCTTCTACGAAAAATCTTTTTTTGTTGAAAATTCGTCTTTTTTGTTTTATATACTTTTTTTTTGTATAAATTTGATGTTTTTTGATTGAAATATAAACTATGACACTTTTTTTGGAAACTTATATTTTTAGGTTGAACATTCAACTATTATGTTAAAAATTTAATTATTTTGTTGAAAATGCAAGTATTTTTCAAAAAGCCATCTTTTATAGTAGAAAAGAACTTTTTTGTTTAAAATAAATTAATAAATTTTTAATTTTTAATTTGTATCTGAAAGACTGTTTTATTCCGTTTATAAAATATTCTATGTTGAAGTATTTCAAGATTAAAATGCTGGTATTTGAATAATAATGATCAAGGAAAATGAAAAAATAGACAAGGAAAAATAAGGGAATTTTGAAAATAAAGTTCTCGGATCGAATTTTGTAAACATAATATTTCTGTCAACATTTTCAAATATTTTTAAACGAATAATAAAAATTAACTATAATTCTAGAGAATCCTCTATAAATATGTAACTATGACCTGCATATTTTTTGACACACCTATGAAGTAGATCTCTCAAAATCCCTTTTTTGCACTGAAATTCTGATTACTTGCTCGAATTTGCATCACGTAGATGAAATTTTGATGCAAAAATTTTCAATCAATCATGATCTCATTTGTCTGTCCGTTGGTGGATTCAAGCCAAAAAACTACGCAATTGAGTTTGTGCAGAATATAGTTCACACTTTGCAGATTATTGATTTTGGCACAGGAAACGTTTTGAAGTGGTGGCCTTTTGACTGTGAACTTTGCACTTTATTTTCTATCAAAATCGGTCCAGGTCATCAAGTAATCCAATTTTTAATAAAAAATCTAATTAACAAAAGGAGCGTCAGAAAAATATATTCACAAAAAAGAAAAAGGTTCTTTGAGAAACGATTCTCTCTTAAGTTTATTTATTATTTTTTCGTAACTAAAAAGCCAATGCGGAGTAAAAAATTTCAGAAAAAATTGCAACTTTCTAGCAATTATCTAAAAGAAGATGGTTATACACAATAATAAATTATTTAAAAAAATATTTTTATGAACTTAAATTAATTATCACCTGAATCTAATTAAACAATTGAAAATAGGTTGGAATTTCTTAAAAAATCGCGACTTCTTCATAGCTATTTAAGAGAAGATAGTTATAAATATAATAAATTGTTGCAAGTTGTTGCAAAAGATGATAAATTGTTCGAACAATTAAGTTTGTTAACTTGCAATAATTAATACCTCATGAAGTGAAAAGTGGACACGAAGTAAAAAATTTCAGAAAAAACCACAACCATCTAGGATTAGTATAGAAGAAGATAGTTATAAACAATAATAATTTATTTAAACGATTAAGTTTACTGAATTTCTTCACGCATTACCTCATTTTAAGTGAAAAGTGGACAAAAAGTCGAATATTTCCGAAAAAGCCGCAAATTTTTAGCATCATCCAAAGAGAATATTATTAGAAGTAATAATAATTTGTTTAAACAATTCTGTTTCTTAACATGAATGACTTATCACCTTAACCTAATTAAAAAGTTGAAAATAAATTTAAAAATTTGGAAAAGTGCGACTTTCTAACTTTGTTTTATTGCTAAAAACAATAATAAATTGTTTAAACCATTTATGTAAACATCCGATTATCAATAAAGTAGTATTTATTCATTGAAAACCCTTTTTATTATATGGACGATTCTGAATAAAATTTACAAACAACTTATAATCACAAAATATTTTTTGTGTATTTGAACAAATTAATTGAAGCCAATCAGAAGATCCAACTATTCTTGGAAAAATGTTATTTTTTTTTAATCTACCATTATATTTTTGCGGTTCAGAATTTATCTTATTCGGTTTAAAAATTCTATTTGGTCGAAAATTTAATTATTTTTTTGAAAAAGCAACTATTTTGCAAAGTAACCTTTTTTTGGTCAAAAATTCATCTAAATTGTTGCAGGTTGAATTACTTAGTTGAAAATTAAATTTTTTTTGTTGAGAATCCAACTCTTCGGTTGAAAATTGAACTATTTTTTCAAAAATTTGTTACATTCTTGATAAAAAATTAATTTTTTAAACTGAAAATTTAACTATTCCATTTTTAGCTGAAGATTTATATTTTTTAGTTGAAAATTCAACTATTTGGTTGAAAATTCATTTTTCTTTTTTGAAAATCTTATTAATTTGTTTATAATTTATTTTTTTTTTGTGAAAAATCAATCTTCTTGGTTAAGAATTAACTCTTTTGTTAAGTATTGAACACTCTTCTTAAAAATTCACTTTTTTTTTTAATTCATAATTTTAGTTGACAATTATTCATCTTTTTGGTTAAAAAATTAAACTAATTCTGTAAAAATTCATGTACATTGTTGAAAGTTGAACTAATTTGTTGAAAATTAATTTAGTTTGTTGAAAACTCATCGCTTTGGTTGAAAATGTAACTATTTTATGGAAATTTTGTTTCATTTTTAATTAAACATCAATTTTTTGAACTGAAAATATTAATATTCCATTTTTGGCTGAAAATTGATCATTTTTAGTTGAAAATGCAACTATTTATTTGAAAATTTAAGTATTTGGTTGAAAATTCGTGTATTTCGTTGATAATATTAATCTTCTTTATTTGAAAATTCATCTTTTTTAGTCGAAAATTTAAGTATTTGGTTGAAAATTCATCTTTTTTCGCTGAAAATTATGTAATTTGTTGATAACTAATTTTTTTTTAGAAAATTTATCTCCTAGGTTAAAAATCAACTTTTTTGTTGAGTAATAAACCTTTTTCTTAAAATTGCATTTCTTTAAAGATTCATAATTTTAGTTGACAATTATTCATCTCTTTGGTTGAAAATTAAACTAATTCGGTAAAATTTCATCTACATTGTTGAGGGTGAACTAATTTGTTGAAAAATAATTTTTTGTTGTTGAAAACTTATCGTTTTGGTTGAAAATCTAACTATTTTATTGAAAATTTATTTCATTTTTAATTAAAAATTAATTTTTTAAACTGAAAATTTAAATATTCCATTTTTTGCTGGAAATATATATTTTTTCGTTGAAAATTATACTATTTTTTTTGCAAATTTATGTATTCGGTTGAAAATTCGTGTATTTCGTTGATAAATAATCTTCTTCAGTTGAAAATTCAACTATTATTCGAACATTAATCTTTTTTAGTCGAAAATTTAAGTATTTGGTTGAAAATTCATCTTTTTTCTTTGAAAATTATGTAATTTGTTGATAACTTATTTTTTTTAGAAAATGCATCTTCTTGGTCAAGAATCAACTCTTATGTTGAGTAATAAACTCTTTTCTTAAAAATGCATTTTTTTAAAGATTCATAATTTTAGTTGACAATTATTCATCTCTTTGGTTGAAAAATTAAACTAATTCGGTAAAAATTCATGTACATTGTTGAAAGTTGAACTAATATGTCGAAAATTAATTTGGTTTGTTGAAAACTCATCGCTTTGGTTGAAAATGTAACTATTGTATGGAAAATTTGTTTCATTTTTAATTAAACATTAATTTTTTTAACCGAAAATTTTAATATTCCATTTTTGGCTGAAAATGGATCTTTTTTAGTTGAAAATTCAACTATTTATTTGAAAATTTAAGTATTTGGTTGAAAATTCGTGTAT
>CAKNXH010063121.1:13056-35513 GCA_932178445.1 Andricus quercusramuli
TTCGTGTATTTCGTTGATAATATTAATCTTCTTTATTTGAAAATTCAACTATCATTTGAAAATTCATCTTTTTTAGTCGAAAATTTAAGTATTTGGTTGAAAATTCATCTTTTTTCGTTGAAAATTATGTAATTTGTTGATAACTTATTATTTTTTTTTTAATTTATCTTCTTGGTTAAAAATCGACTCTTTTGTTGAGTAATAAACTCTTTTCTTAAAAATTAATTTTTTTAAAAGATTCATAATTTTAGTTGACAATTATTCATTTCTTTGGTTGAAAATTAAACTAATTTGGTAAAAATTAATCAACATTGTTGAGGGTGAACTAATTTGTTGGAAATTAATGTTCTTTCTTGAAAACTCATCCTTTTGGTTGAAAATGTAACTATTTTATTGAAAATTCGTTTCATTTTTAAATGAAAATTGATTCTTAAAACTGAAAATTTAAATATTCCATTTTTGGCTGGAAATTTAAATTTTTTCGTTGAAAATTATACTCTTTTTTTTGAAAATTTAAGTATTTGGTCGAAAATCTGTGTATTCCGTTGATAAATAATCTTCTTTAGTTGAAAATTCAACTATTTATTTGAAAATTAATCTTTTTTAGTCGAAAATTTTAGTATTTGGTTGAACGTTCGTTCATTTTGTTAGCAATTATTCTTTTTAGCAGAGAATTAATCTTTTTGGTTAAAAGTCAACTCTTTTTTTGAATATTTAACTCTTTTCTTGAAAATTCATTTTTGCTGTTGTTGAAGGTATATCTTTTTAGTTGAGTTAATTTTATTCACTGAAAATTCAACTAATCCACAATTGGTGGGAAATTGATATTTTAGATGAAAATATTAATAGTAAATAAATATATAATCATTTATTATATATAATACATACATAAATAAAAAATATATAAATATATAATAGTGACAAGTATATTTGGTCGAAAAATCAACTACTTGGTTTAAAGTTGACCTACTTTGTAAAAAAATTTTTGTTGTTGTTTGAAGATTCATCATTTTAGTTGAAAACTCAACTTTTTGCTGGTAAATTTACTTTCTTGTTGAAAATTTAACTATTTCCTAGAAAATTCGTTTTTCTAACTTGAGAATTCAAGAATTTTGTAGATAATTAAACTGTTTGGTGGAAAATTAACTTTTTTTTAAATTCATATAGTTGTTTGAAAATTCAACCACTTTGGTGGAAAAATAAACTATTTGGTTTAAAATTAAACGATTTATTATAAAATTTCACTATTCTGTTATAAATTAGTTTTTTGGTTGAAAATTAATTTTTTCTTAACTGAAAATTCAACAATGGAATCATCAATGAAAATTTAACTATTTTGTTAAAAATTTTTCGTTTTTGGTTGAATGTAACGGGTTGATAATTTATTTTGCTTGTTTGCTGGAAAGGATTTTTTTTATTTAGAAATAAATTAATCTTCTTTAGTTATTTAAGTTGTTAATACATTTATCTATAGAAGAAAACTATATAATTTGAAATTGTACCGATGTACTATCCGAAGTGTAATTTATCACTCTTGGGAAAAAGGAGAAAATTTATGTTCTAGCCGAATCTCTATTCCATCCTTTTTATTCAATCCCATTTCCCTTCAAGGTCTCCTAGTTTATTCAGCTATAGTGATGAAAAGTCCGACCTTATATAGGGCAAAGAGAACAACGATTTTTTATTATCTTTTTTACAGGGTTAGATCAAACCTATCGTATTCTGTCCTTTTCTATCCTATTTTAAAACGGTCTAAGAATCTGTATTATCATCGGAGATGGTAACGAGTGATCAGGAGATAAATCCTCTCACACACACTGTCAAAATGGAAATCTACAATATCGATCAAAGTTATATCCTCTAATAAAAGAAATATTTAGCGCCCTCTCAGACTAGACGGAGCTATAGATTAATTTTTTTTTTACATTAAATTTATTCAGAAAAAATATCTTCTCCTTTCGCTCCGTTGGGATTCGAACGCCAGGTCAACTGATTTCCGGTCCGGTGCTCTAACTACTGAGCTTCTAGAGAGATCAGAGGAAGAATTCTTTTTCTGAAATACGCTTTATTATTTTATTTTTATATTATTTATTTATTTCCATTCATTTTTTATATTTTTTATATTTTCTTATTCCTAGTTAAATTCTTCCTCTGGTCTCTCTAGAAGCTCAGTGGTTAGAGCACCTGTCCGGAAATAGTTGATCTGGTGTTCGAATCCCAGCGGAGCGAAAGGAGATCTTTTTTTCTGAATAAATTTAATTTTAAAATTGTCATTCTTTTTTACGTCCTAATTATTCTTTTTACTTTTAGCTTATATTTCACTCATCCTATATCACTTTTTCCGATTCCGGATCCAAAAATCCTATTCCACTTTCCGGGATAGAAAAGGCCTAGGGAAAACAACTTCAAGTATGTTCTTTAAAAATCGTTTTCCTTTTTGTTTGAAAATTAATTTTTCAACTGAAAATTTAACTATTCCCTTTACAGTTGGAAATGTATTTTTTTTTATTAAAAATTTAACTAGATGGTTTAAAATTCATGTAATTTGTTAAAAATCTGTTTTTTTTTTTTTAAGGAAAATTATCCTTCTTGCGCATATATTTTTGTTGAAAATTAAATTAATTTGCTAAAATATTCAAACATTTTGTTGAAAATTTGTTTTTCTTTTGGATTAATATTACTTGTTTCAATAGTTGAAAATTCAACTAATTTGTTGGAAATTCAACTATTTTGTTGAAAATTCAACTATTTGCTTAAGAATTCATGCATTTTGTTAAAAGTCTGTTTTTTGTAGAAAATTAATGTTCTTGCTTCAAAATTTATATTTTTGCTTGAAAATTGAATAATTTGGTCAAAAATTTTGCATTTATGTTGAAGATTCTTCCTTTCTTTCGTTAAAAATTAATTTTTTCAACTGAAATTTTAATTTTTCCTTTCTTATTGTGAATTTAACTTTTTTAGTTGAAAATTCCATTATTTTTTGAAAATTCAACTACTTGGATTAAATTTCTTGCATTTTGTTGAAAATCGGTTTTTTTTGTAAAATATTAATCTTCTTGCTCGAAAATTTATATATATTCGTGGTTAAAAAATGTACCAATTTGGTTAAAATTATTAACTTTATGTTGAAGATTCTTCTTTTTTTTTGTTGAAAATTAAATTTTTAACTGAAATTTTAACTTTTCCCTCTTTGATTGTGAATTTATCTTTTTTAGTTGAAAATCAACTATTAGTATGAAATTTCGTGCATTTTTTTGAGAATCGTTTTTTGTAAACTATTGATCTGCTTGCTCAAAAATTTATTTATATATATATGAATTTTCGGGCAAGAAGTATAATATTTTACAGAAGAAAACGGATTTTCAATAAATTGCATGAAATTTCATCCAAATAGCTGAATTTTCAACTAAAAAATATAAATTTATAATCAAAAAGGGCAAAGTTAAAATTTTAGTTGAAAAAATTAATTTTCAATGAAAAAAAATGAAAAAAAAAATTTTAATTTATTATAATGAATCATCGTGAAATTATCAAATTTATTATTAAGAAGAATCTTCACCATAAAGGTAACATTTTTGACCAAATTAGTTCCATTTTAAAGCAAAAATTTGAATTTTTAGCAGGGTAGTTCAACTTTTAAGCAAACAGTTGAGTTTTCAACAAAAGAAGTTAAAACAACCAATTAGTTGAATTTTCTACCAAATTAGTTAAATTTTCAACCCCCCAAAAAAAGGAAATTTTACCAAAAAAAGTGAATTTTATGTATAAATAATTAATTTTAAACAAAAAATTTCAATTTTCAAAACCGTAGATGAATTTTCAAATAAAAAAGATTGATTCACAATAAAAAATGGGAAAAGACGAATTTTCACAAATTCTCAACAAAATACATGATTTTTCAAAGAAGAACACGAATTTTCAAACAAATAGTTGAATTTTTACGTAAAAAATAACCATTCACAATCAAAAATGGAATAGTTGAATTTTTAGTTAAAAGAAAATTAATATTCATAAAAAAATCAACAAAATTGGTCAATATTTTACCAAATTAGTTGAAAACTGAACTAATTTGGTAAAAAATCGACTAATTTTGTTGATTTTTTAAAGAATATTAATTTTTTCAACTGAAAATTTAACTATTTCATTTTTGATTGTGAATTTATCTTTTTAAAATAAAAATCCAACTACTTTGGTAAAAAATTGAACATTTTCGTTGACAATTACCTTTTTTTTGTTGAAAATTTATGTATGTACTTTCATAAAAACTAAAAATTATTTTCTTCAACTGAAAATTTAACTATTCCATTTTTATTGTGAACGATAATTTTTTAGGTGAAAATTCAACTATTTGCTTGAAAATTGGTGTATTTATTTAAAAATTCATGTATTTTTTTACGAATTTGTGAAAATTCGTCTTTTTCCATTTTTTAGTGTGAATCAATCGTTTTTTAGTTGACAATTCATCATCGGTTTTGAAAATTGAATTTTTTGTTGAAAATTAATTATTTAGATACAAAATTCATTTTTTGGGGTTAAAAATTTAACTAATTTGGTAGAAAATTCAACTAATTGGTTTTTTTAACTGCTTTTGTTGAAAACTCAACTATTTGCTTGAAAGTTGAACTACCCTGTTAAAAATTCAACTATTTCGTTGAAAATTAACATATTTTGTTGAGAAAGTCGCCTTTTTCGGTAGGAAATTATTTATTGTTCCAGTTAAAAATTCAATTATTTGGTTAAAAACCCCATGAATCCACTTTGTGGGACACTAAAAAATTTTTCGTCTTTTCAAAAATTCTTCTTTTTACTTGATTCAAAATTAAAATCTGTACTGGTTGAAGTAACAACTACTACATTTTTCTTCAAGGATTCATCTCTTTTGGTCAAAAATCAAACTACTTTGTATAATTTTCAACAATTCTGTCAAAAAGTAATTTTTTTTCTCAAGATTCATTATGTTAGTTGAAAATTGAACCACTTTGTTAAAAAATCGTTTTTTTGGTTTGAAATGTATTTTAGTTGAAAATCCAACTAATTTGTTGGAAATTCAACTATTTTGTTGAGAATTCAACTATTTATTTTAAAATTCACGTATTTTGTCAAAAATCCGTTTCTTCTTGTAGAAAATTAATGTTTGTGCTTCAAAATATATATTTTTGCTTGAAAATTCAACTAATTTGGTCAAAAATGTTACCTCTATGTTGGAGATTCTTCTTTTTTTTTCGTTGGAAATTAATTTTTCTAACAGAAATTTTAACTTTTCCTTTTTTTATTGTAGATTTATCTTTTTTAGTTGAAAAGTCAATTATTTTGTTGAAGATTCAAATATTTGGATTAAATTTCATGCATTTCGTTGAAAATCCGTTCTCTTTGCAAAATATTAATCTTCTTGCTCGAAAATTTATATATATTTGTGGTTGAAAACTGAACTAATTTGGTCAAAAATTTTACCTTTATGTTGAAGATTCTTCTTTTTTTTTCGTTGAAAATTGAATTTTTCAACTGAAATTTTAACTTTTCCCTTTTTGATTATAAATTCATCTTTTTTAGTTGAAAATTTAACTATGTAGATGAAATTTCGTGCATTTTATTCAACATCCGTTTTTTCTGTAAAATATTAATCTTCTTGCTCGAATATATATATTTGTGGTTGAAAACTGAACTAATTTGGTGAAAAGTTGACCAATTTCGTTGATTTTTTTTATGAATATTTATTTTTTTAACTAAAAATTTAACTGTTCCATTTTTGATTGTGAATTTTTTTTTTAAGATAAAAATGCAACTACTTTGGTAAGAAATTGAACATTTTGGTTGATAATTACCTTTTTTGTTGACAATTTATGTATGTACTTTCATAAAAACTAAAAATTATTTTCCCTAAATAAAAATTTAATTATTCCATTTTTATTGTGAATGATTATTTTTTAGGTAAAAATCAAACTATTCGTTTGAAAATTCGTGTATTTCATTGAAAAATCATGTATTTTGTTGAGAATTTGTGAAAATTCGTCTTTTCTCATTTTTTAATGTGAATCAATATTTTTTTGTTGAAAATTCATCTTCGGTTTTGAAAATTTAATTTTTTGGTTGAAAATTAATTATTTAGGTAGAAAATTCATTTTTTGAGTAAAATTTTCATTTTTTGGGTTCAAAATGTAACATATTAACATATTTTGTGGAAAAGTCGCCTTTTTTCGGTACGAAATTATTCGTCCAGTTGAAAATTTAATTAATTGGTTGAAAAAACCATGAATCCACTTTGTTGAAAAATAAAAAAAATTTGCTAAAAAATTAACCTACTTTGTATAATTTTCTACAATTTTGTTAAAAAGTAATTTTTCGGTTGAAGATTCATTGTGTTAGTTAAAAATTGAACTACTTTGTTAAAAAATCGTTTTTTCGGTTTAAAATGTATTTTAGTTGAAAATTCATCTCTTTGGTTAAACATTTAAGTACTTTATTAAAAATTTGTTTCTTTTTTGGTTAAAAATTACTCTTTCAACTCAAAATTGAACTATTTCATTTTTTGTGGAAACTTGACCTTTTTTAGTAGAAAATTAAACTATTTGGTGAAAAGTTAATCTATTTTTTTGTAAACTAAAAAATTTTGTGGAATCGTTATCCGTTTTGGTCAAAAATCCACCATCGTGAGTGATCCACAATAATTTATGTAAACTAGAGTAATCGGATATGAACCGGATTAATCCACTTTTGCTGGGCCGCATTTTTGGGAGTTTTTTCTCCCTTGGGATAGAATGATTGGAAAGTGGAATAGGATAGAAAATGAATCTATTGGATAGAAAAGGATAAACAGTGATAAATATAATAGTAACAAAATTTTATGAAAACGTAAACAAATAATTGGAAATTAATGATTTATTTTTCAAAATTTCTACCTTTTTTGCCCGTTTCTATAATTTTAATAAAAAATTCTTTTTCATCTATTTTTTTCTAGTTCGGATTGTAGGTCATTGAATGATCGAAACTTAATAATAAGGAAGCCCTAAATCGGCCTCATTCTATTCAAATCAGATAGGCCTCTTTCTATACAAATCACCTTAAGACGTCAATTAGGTCGTATGAGCTTCATTTTCAACACCGGGTGGTAAATTTCATTAAATGAAGATTGCCTCTGACCAATTATTACTAATATTATCGAGTTTAGAAATAGAACTCAATTAGCAATTTCAATTAAATCAATGTCAGGTGACTTTTTAAAATATTTTTTTTTTATTAAGAATATAAACAAATTTAATAATTCGTACTGTACTAAAAATAAAATTTTCTGTAGGATATCACTGTCGAAATACAACTTCTCGTCTGAACACAGAATCAAATGGGTGATTGCCAAAAAGTTGACAATTTTAGATAATGGGATTTTTAAAAACAAAATTTCCACACTGGCTCAATTATTTTTTTTTCAAATTAAGGGTGACTTGAGAGCGTACGAAAATATAAAACTAAGACATTAAAGAATTTATTCATGATAGATGTATGCATAATTATTAATATAATTTAGTGAGAAATTAAAAAAAAGTTATTTAAAAAAAACCTAATTTTATTTTTAAATTTAAAGACGAATTTTTCAAAAAAATGCAATTCAACTTTCAACTAAAAAAGACAAATTTTCATTTAAAAATTATTGAACCAAAAAAGAATAGTTTTTAACGCAATGAATGAATTTTCAACTAAATGGTTGAATTTTTAACAAAAAAAAGATCAATTTGTCAACTAGAAATAGAATATTTAAATTTTCAGAGAAATAATTAATGTCCAACGAAATAATATCAATCTTCAACCAAACAGTTGAATTTTCAATCAAGAAGATAAACTTTATAACAAAAAGACGAATTTTTAAGCAAATAGTGGAATTTTCAACTGAAAAAGATAGATTTTCAACAGAAAATGAAGTAATTACGTTTTCAGCTCAAAAAATTAATTTTTATTAAAAAAACAAATTTTCAACAAAATAATAAAATTCTCAACCAAAGAAATGAATTTTGTAACCAAGAAGATAAAATTTCAACTAAAAAACATAAATTTTCCGATACGAAAAAATTGTTCAAGCAAAAAAGACTAATTTTTAGCATAATACATGAATTTTCAACTAAATAGTTGACTTTTTAACCAAAAAAAAAGATCAATTTGTCAGCTTGAAATAGAATATGTAAATTTTCAGACACAAAATTTATTTCCGACGAAATAGAATTAATCTTCAACTAAAAAGATGAAATTTCAACAGAAAATGAAATAATTACGTTTTAAGTTAAAAAAATTAATTTTTATAAAAATGAATTTCCCGCAAAATAGAAAAATTTTTAACTAATGAAATGAATTTTTAACCAAAAAAATGAATTTTCAAAAAAAATAATTATTCTTCAACAAAAAAATGGAATTTTTATGTAAATGGTTGATTCTTCAACCGAATACATGAATTTTAAATCAAGAAGATTAATTTTATTTATCAAAAAAGACGAATTTTCAGCCAAATACATGAATTTTCAACCAGAAAAGTTCAATTTTGAATCAAAAATGGAATAGTTATATTTTCAGTTGAAAAAAATTAATAAAAAAAGAATTTTCGACAAAAAAGCTTATGAATTTCTCACCAAGAATATTAATATCCTACCACAAAATATTTAATAGTTGAATTTTCAGTTAATAAAATTAATTTTCCACAAACACAAAAAGAATTTTTTAATAAAATAGTTAAATTTTCAGCTAAAAAGAGGTTTCACGACTAATACGATGATTCATCAACTGAAAATAAATTTATAACAAAGTATTTTTACTTCCATCTCAGTAGTTAATTTTGAACCAGAGAGACAAACTTTTAACACAATACATGAATTTTAGGCCAAATAAATGAATTTTCAATTAAAAAGATTAATTTCGTATACAAAAAAATATTGATTTTCAAAAAACACATGAATTTTCAATTAAAAAAGTTACAGTTTAAACTAAAAATGGAATGGTTATATTTTCAGTTGAACAATTTAACGAAAGCAATTTTGTTTAACAAAATAGTTATATTTACAAATAAAAAAAGGGTTTTCAACTGAAATGATAAATCATCAACCAAGAATAAATTTATAACAAAGTATTTTCACTTTAAGCTAAGTAACTGAATTTTTAACCAGAAAGAGGAATTTTCAACACAATGCAAAAAATTGTCAATCGTATGGTTGAATTTTCAACGAAAAAGGTCATTTTTAAATTTGAAATAGAATAGTAAAATTTTCAGTTGAAAAAATAAAATTTATAAACAGTTTATAAATATCACCAAATTGAAAAATTCCCCAATAATAAAAAATTCCGAAATGATAACAAATTCCCGACAGTTTATAATATTACCAAATTTGAAAATTTCCTAATAATAAAATTTCCGACGGAAAATTGCCGAATTATAAAATATCCGAACTAGAAAAATACCGTATTAAAAAATTTCCGAATTTTAACAATTAAATTGTTTTTTAATAGACGTGACTTATTTATTAAAAATACAATAATCAAATATTTGCATAAAAAAAACTATTTTTCATGTTCAAGGTTTCGAAAATTTTTTTTTGAATTTAAAATAACAAAAAACGATAAAAATATATTTATGGATGACAATTTTTTTTCAATTATTGTTTTTGTTTCAGTTCAAACAATAATTTTCAAAACTTTGAATATTAATAATTATTTTAATTTCATGAAAATGTTTTATGATTGTATTTTTCTTAAATAAATAATATTTATACTAACAATTTTCAATTGTTCAAATTCGGGACTTTCATAATTCGCGAATGTTCTAGTTCAGGTTCATTATGATTTGGCAATTTTTTGTCGGAAATGTTATTATTCGGGAATGTTCCAATTCGGTAATTTTAAAAACTGTTCGGGAATTTTCCAATTCAGGACTTTTATTTCCGGGAATTTTATGAATCAGGAATTTTATCAATTGGAAATTTCATTATTCGGAAATTTTAACATTCGGGAATTTTTTATCTGAGAAGGGACGGCTGAAAAATCCCGAAAAATAAAATTCCTGACACTGTAAAATTCCCGAATGGGACGACTGAAAAATCCCGAATAATAAGCATCTCGAGTAATAAAATTTCAGAATAATAAAATTCCTGAATTAGAAAATTCTCGGATAATAAAATTCCCGAATTTGAAAATTCTCGAATAATAAAACGGGACGACTGAAAAATCCCAAAAAATAAAATTCCAGAATAATAAAATTTCCGAACAGTTTATAATATTACCGAACAGAAATATAGTTTTTCAGTTATTGTTATTTTAAATTCGAAGAATAATTTGAGAAACTTTGAACATTAAAAACCATTTTTCAATAAAAACAATTGATTATTGTATTTATAATAAATAAATTAAATGTATTGAAAAAATGGTAATTGTTTACATTCGGTAATTTTCAAATTCGGTGATATTATTAACTGTCGAGATTTTTATTGATCGGGAATTTTTGACTTCGGTATTATTATAAACTTTTCTGGAATTTTATTATTCGCACATTTTTGAAGTTGAGAATTTTATTATTCGGGATTTTTATTTTTCGGGATTTTTCAGTCATCCCTCTCGAATAATAAAATTTGCGAATAGTGAAATTCCGGAATTAGAAAATTCCCGACAGTTTATGATATTACCAAATTTGAAAATTCGCGGATAATAAAATTCCTGACAGAAAATTGCTGAATTATAAAATTCCCGAAAGTAAACAATTAAATTGTTTATAATTATTGTATATTGATTGAAAATGCAATAATCAAATATTTTTATTAACAAAATTATTTTCAGTAATACAAGATTCTACAATTATTGTCCGAGTGCAAAATAACAATAAATACCAAAAAAATGTCATCCAGTAATATATTTTTTTCAATTTTTGTTATTGTGAATTCAAACAATAATTCTAGAAAATTTAAACATTACAAATAATTATTCTTATAGAAATATTCAATTATTGAATTTTTAATCAATGAATAATATTTATAACAAAAAATTTAATAGCTTAAATTCGGGAATTTTCCAGTTCGGATATTTTATAATTTAACAATTTTCTGTCGAGAATGTGATTTTTCGGGATTTCTCAGTCGTCCCGTAATGAAAAATACGTAAAATAATTAACATTAAAATTAATTAGAATTAAATAATTGCAAATAGTTAATTAATTATGAAATTAGTTGTTTCTTAACATTCAAGTCTGAATTATTATTTGGATATTTGTGATTTAAATAATTTAAATTAAAATTAAAATTCGGTGTAAATTTGAATTGAAGCTGATATCGATGTATATGGTTTATCAATACAGTTCGCGGTTACCAGTTAATACTGACTTAGCAAGCTAAGGCACGTACCATCGATGAAAGTGGTATCCGGGAAAGTGCAATGAAATTGCATCAGAATGATATTTAAATTTAATAATTTGCCTCCGTAAATCACATTTACTTGGAAATAGTCTCGGCAAAAATAATGATTATCAATCTGCCAAGGAAAACAAATCTAATTTCGGAAATACGACCACATTCTGGGCTAAATAAACAATATAGAAATAAATTTATTATTACGAGTCTATATTAGGGTGGTTCAAGAAAAGGTTTTATTTTTTTTTTCTAAAATGCTACAAATTATTCCCATTGGTATCCACCCTGAATTTTATAAATTGAAAAAAAATATTCAGAGTTTGCGGAAGCCCATTTTAGACAAAAATGCTCAGTTTATTTTAATTTCCGCTTTTAATGGATTATCGGGACGACTGAAACATCCCGAAAAATAAAATTCCCGACACTGCAAAATTCCCAAATAATAAAATTGCCGAAAAAAATCCCGAATTGGAAAATTCCCGAATAATAAAATTGCCGAAAAATGAAAATCCCGAATTGGAAAATTCCCGAACATTTTATAATATGACCGACTGGGAAAATTCCCGAATAATAAAATCGCCGAAAAAAAATCCCGGATTGGAAAATTCCCGAATAATAAAATTGCCGAAAAATGAAAATCCCGAATTGGAAAATTCCCGAACATTTTATAATATGACTGAATTGGAAAATTCCCGAATAATAAAATTCCCGACAGAAAAATGCCGAAATATAAAATATCCTAATTGGAAAATTCCCGAATTTAAACAATGGAAATTGTTTTATAAATATATTTTGGTATGTAAAAATACAATAATAAAAGATTATTTTAAAGACTTATTTTTTAAGTTCAAAATTTGAAAAATTATCATTCATGTAAAATAAAAATAATTGAAAATAATATATTTCTGGTTGAAAATTTTCTTCTGTTGAGAATTTCACACTCCGATTGAACAATTTTTTTCTGCTGAGAAAAAAAATTGTCACCCAGAAATATATTATTTTCAATTATTGTTATTTTACATGAATGATAATTTTTGAAATTTCAAACATAAAAAATAAATCTTCAAAATAATATTTTATTATTGTAGTTTTATTTACCGAAATAGATTTACAAAACAATTTTAATTGTTTAAATTCGGGAATTTTATTATTCGGGAATTTTCCAATTTGGTAATATTATAAACTGTTGGGAATATTATTATTTGGGAATTTTCCAATTCGGTCATATTATAAACTGTTCGGGAATTTTATAATTCGGGAATTTTATTAATCGCGAATTTTATTATGCGGGAATTTTCCAATTCGGGTTTTTTATTTTTCGGCAATGTTATTATTCGGGAATTTTATTATTCGCGAATGTTCCAATTCGGAATTTTTATTTTTCGGCAATTTTATTATTCGGGAATTTTCCAATTCGGTAATTTTGCAGAGTCGGGAATTTTATTTTTCGGGATTTTTCAGTTGTCCCGGATTATCTTGTTTTGGAATATCTGAACTATATTACTTTCAGTAAAAAATATCAATCAGATTTCTCAAATAATTTTCAAAAAAATGTTTATGGATTTCGCAGGTTTATTTTTGTCAAAAAATGCTTTGTTTATTTGAATTGCCACTGTTAATGGATTATTTTGATCTGACGTACTGCACTATATCATATTTAATGAAATACATCAGCCAGATTTTCGTCAGAATTAAACAAAAAATTAAAAAACTGGGCATTTTTTCAAAAAAGACCTGCGAGACCACTAAATATTATGAAATAAAATAAGAATTTTTGTGGTAAAAATGGTCAAATCATTCCCTTTCTCAAAAAAGTTTCATTACGTTTATAAAAGATGGTTGAAAATGAGAATTTTGGTTGAATAATTATTAATAATTAAAATTATTATCAATAATTAACAATAATTGTTTGGATTATTATTATTATATTTCGATAGGGGAAAAATTAATTGATAATTAATAATGATTAATTGTATGTATGTATGTATGTATATTTAATCTCTCCCTTTTACGGGTTTGAGGGCCTCCGCTCCCTGTACATATCTTTACATTTCATCCTTAGTCTAACTTATTCGCTGCTTATATTCTAAATCTTCGCCTTACATGATAACAGTCATATTAATACTATTATTCTTAACTTTCTACAAATCTAAGCATGAGCGACCTTCCAGGGCTTCCGTTTTCTCTTACCATCAATTGCATTTTCAACGATTTAAAATTTACCATTTTTCTAGTGACTTTCCTTCACAGAGGATTACCCGTTTGGCTCTGTCCTGTTCCCTTGCTTTCTCTTATTTCTTCCAGCTTTTTCATCCACATCACTCCCTGTCCATTACCATCCAAGATCCATCTCACACACTCATCCACACTCAACTGTCCATCTTCCTCTCCTGTACACCTCTCTAACACATGTTCCCATGACTCCACCTCGTATCCACATACTCTGCACAAATTATCCTCTTCATCCATCCAATATCTACAAGATCTCACTCCTTCCCCCATTCTAAACCGTACCACCCTATTCCATTTGTCTTCCTTTTTCATCTTTTGCAAATATTCTGGTTCCGACAACCCTTTGACCATCATATACCATCTATTGTACTTCGAATCCATAATCTTTCTCCATCTCTCTTCTCCTTGTCTTACTAATAGCTCTAATTCTATGTTCTGCCAATCCAGAACCCCTTCCTGCATATCACAAACATTCCTCATTTTTGTCCTTTCTTCCTCCCATTTCGAGTTTCCCAAATTTCCTCTCGTCTCCTTGTTCCGAACTTCGTCCAAGCATACTTGTGCTATCCTGCTCCCCTCCCCCCTTTTCAGTTTCTCTTCAAACCTCCAGGCTCTCTTAATTTGTCTCGTTACCATTTTCTCCCTTCCTAGTTCTTCCCTCAACATGTATCCTGGGCAACTCCAACTAACCCCCATTACCCATCTCAGAAATCTCTCATGCATACTTTCCACTTTCCTAGATGTTCTTTCCATCCCCAGACTTCTACCCCATAACCCAATACCGCCCATACCAACGCATCAAACAACCAGACCCTCATTCTCCAATCGTCCTTGAACCTTCTCTTTCCTATACCCCATACTTGGCCCATTACTTTGCTCGCACATTCGATTCTCTTCCTCACCTGCACCTCGTTTCCCCCTCCTGCCTCAAACCAGAAACCTAGGTAACAGAACTCCTCCACAGTTTCCACTGTTTGTCCGTTCATCTTCCAACCGTAACCTATTTTGGTCTTTCTCTTTCTGAAGCACATCACCTTGGTCTTCCCTACGTTCACCGTCAGTTCTTTTGCTCGTACATATTCTTCGAAAATTTTTATCATTAGGTTCATACCCTTCTCATCGTCTGCTAATAGAACTACGTCGTCCGCGTATGCTAGAGAGTACAGTTTGCTATTACCCAGAATCGTCCCCCCTTTCCCTTTCTCCTTTAGCTTCTCCTCTAAGTCTGCCAGCAGCATATTAAAGAGCAGCGGACTCAACGGGCACCCTTGCCTAAGACCTCTTTCTGTCCAGAAAACCTCCCCTTTTTTCCCCCCTATCTTCACCCTAATCCTGGTTTCAGTAAAAATTTCCTTTATCCTCTTCACTAACCCTTCCTCTATTCCCTTCTCTTTCATTGCCTGCCATAGAACTTTTCTATTCACTGAGTCAAAAGCTGCTTTAAAATCTACGAACAAGGCTACTAATTTCCCTTTTTTTCTCCCTAAGTTTCTGTTAACCAAGTAGTTGAGTACGTAAATGTTATCTATTGTTCCCATCCCTTTTCTAAATCCCGTCTGATTGTGTGGGATACTTTGTTTCTCTTCTATCTGACTCTCCAACCTTTTTCTTAGAATTTCCGTGTATATTTTATAACCCACTGGCATGAGGGTGATCCCTCTGTACTCTTCTACCTTCTTACCATCCCCTTTCTTGACAAACGGTACCACCAGCCCTGTCCTCCACTCCTCCGGCCACCCTTCTCCTTTCCAGACCTTGTTGCAGATCTTCCACATCCCTTCCCTAGTCCCTTCTCCTCCATACTTTATCGCTTCGTTCTCCATACCATCCTCTCCTGTAGCCTTGCTTCTTTTTAGTCTATCTATCGCCTCATTCACTTCTTCTCTTGTTATTTCGTTCACTTCCTCCCTTTCTCCCTGGACTGTCTTTCTATTTTCCCCTTCGATCCTATTTTGTTCTCCCCCTAGCAGACCCTTAAAATAATCCGTCCATTCATCCATTTCTATTTCTTCATTCACGCCCCTCCTTCCTCCTCTTTCCCTGTTTATCACATCCCAAACCCTACCTTCTTTGATTGCTTTTTCTACTTCTTCCTTGTATTTCTCCTTTCCTTTTTGCTTTTTCCCTTCCAGCAGCCTCTCATGTTCTCTTTTTCTCATGTTGTACTCCGCCTTCTCTATTTCTCCTTTCCTCCATTTTCTTACAGACTCTTTCATTCTCTCCTTACTCTCCCTGCATTCCTCATCCCAGCAGCCTCTCTTTCCCTTTTCTCTTCCTTCTTTCGCACCTATCTCATCCCTTACCTTCTCAATCGACCCTTTCAACCTCTCAATCAACACGTCTACTTCCTCCTCCTTCTCATATCTAACATTCTCCTTTTCCATTTTTTGTTCAAACACTTTTAATTTATCTACCCCCCAGTCTCCCATTTTCGCGTTCCTTTCCCCCTCTCTTTCCTTTCTCCCTCTACCGCGCTTGTGGACGCCACCTTTCAGTGTCGCTATTACTGGGAAGTGCTCGGACCCTATCTCATTCCCCACCTTCATACTGCATATCATATTCCTCATTCTTTCTTCCGCCAGGATGTAGTCTATAACCGTCTCTCCCTTACCTACAAATGTGATCTCTCCCTTCTCATCTCCTTTCATATTGCCATTACATATGAACCATCCTGTTTCTCCTATTACTTCTAGTAACCTCCTCCCCTCCCTGTCTATCTCCCTATGTTTGGAGCTCCGTATATAGGCCTCCTCTTCTTCATCCCAAGTCCCTCCCCCTTGCTCGCCAGTCCAAGCATTCAAGTCACCTCCTATCAAAACCAACTCTTCCTTCTTTTCCTCCATCCACCTCCTTATTTCTCTCCAACCTTCCTCTTCCCCTCTTCTTCTATATACACAAACCACCGCTATTTTGACTTTTCCAATTACAATCCTTCTTACCATTGTTCCATCCTTTTCCTCTCTATCCTCCTCTGTTCTCCCTTTTACTGCCAGTTCTTTTCTCACCCCCGAGACCATGCCGCCCATCCCTCTACCTTTAACGTGTTCCTTTCTCGATTCTTGCATTGTCCACACGTACCCTTTAGGTAGCATCCTTTTCATCCCCTTCCAATCCTTCTCATCTGCCCATGTTTCACTCATCATAATCACATCCCATTTTTCCAACTCCCGCCAAAATCCTTCATTCTTGTTCTTCAAGCCTGACACATTCCAGAAAGCTATTTTTACGTTTTTCCCATCCCTTCCCTCTCCTATCCTCCTTACTTTTCTTCCGCCTTGCTTTTTGGAAACCCCTCTGTTTGCTCGCTAACATCTTTTGTATCTTCCTTTTTTCTACCTTTCTCAACTCTTTTTTCCTTCTTCCTTATTTCTTCTGATTGCTCGTCCCAGAACCATTCCTCTCCATTTATCCATAATCTGTCTCTCCCTATCCATACCATGTGCCCCTTTTTCCTCTCTATCCATGCCCTCTGGTCTATTTGCCATCTCCTTTTCCTCTCCCTCCATGTCAGATCCTCTTCAATTCTTTCCCTTCTTCCTTTCAATAATTTTTTGTTCTCCATAATTTTCTTTTTCTCCTCCTCACTCCCTACTTTTACTACAAACATTCCTTCCTTTCCTTCGTTCGTCCCTCCTATCCTCTTAACTCCTTCTACCCTTACCTGCACTCCAATATTTCTCAGAAGATTTATGATTTCCGCCTCCCCTGTTTCACTCTCCATTGTCAATCCCTTAATAATTATGTTATTTTTTCTCTTTGCCTTTTCTTCCCCTTCCAATCTCCTTTCAATGTCACTCAGTCTCTTCTTCAATCTTTCATTCTCATTTTGCACGTTCTTATTACTCCCTATGTCTATTTCCGTACCCTCTGTTTCTTTCCCCATATGTTCATTCCTCAATTCTAAGTTGTTCACCCGTTCTTCCAGCTGTTTTATCTCAATATTTCTCCTTTCGTCATCCTCCTTCTGTCTATTCTCTATGCTCTCTAGCTTACGCCATACCTTATCCTTCTCCTCTTTCCAGATTTTATCCCACTCCTCCCACTTTTCTCTTACTTTCCTTACTTCCCCCCTTACAGCATTTCCCTGCCTATTCATGTCTTCCAAACTTCTCCTTGTTTCCTCTCTAAACCCTTTTATGAGAGCCTCTAATTTTTCAAACATCCCTCCGTCCCCCCTATCTCTATCTGGTGTTTTCCGTTTAGTGAGTTTATTCCTGCCTTTCTTGCTTTCCTTATCCGTTTCTAACTCATCGTCCCCTTCCTCTCTTTTTCCTTTGTCTTCCCCCTCACTACTGGTCACGTTTCCTTTTTTTCGCCATTCGTCTAAACTTCGATTCGAGCCCGCGCTGCCTAGCTTGTTCAGGCGTTGTAGGTTAGAGGGCCTCCCGCCTTTATGGGCCGTACCTGAATCCCTTCTCTCTGCCATCCCCACCCTAGTCGGCGTCTTAAACGTCTCTTGACCGCTACCGCTACCGCTACTGTCCCCCTTCACTCCACTAACCGAGCTCGCAACCTCGTCAGCAATTGCCTCATCTCCCGCCTGACCTCTGGCGCCCGTTTGCGGACTTCTTACCGTCGACATCCCCGTATCGAACCTTACCCACTGTTCCACGACGCTACCCTCTCTTCACCTGCCTATCTCTTACCCCCCTTGCCCCACAACAATTTTTCACTCCTAACCTCAAAACTTTCGTACACTCCAATTTCCTTTTCACACACCTCACTTTCAACCTTTACACCCTTGCCTACACTCACCCTTCTTCCTTCACACCTGATCTCCGCACTCAATGCCCTTTCTCCTTCCACACACGCTGATTCCCTTCACCAAAGCCAAACAAACCAACACTTGACACAAAACAGTTCTCTCGCGATCGGTACCGAAAACGGAAGCCTAATAATGATTAATTAAAATTCAACTATTTGGCGAAAAGCTAAAAAAAAATTAAATTAATTCTGATTATTTAAATTAATATAATTAATTTCAATAAATTCGATTAAATGAAATTATTTAATGTTAAATTATTTAATTAAATTGTAATATTTAATTTAAATTTAATTTAATTCAATTGTAATATTTAATTTTTTTCTAATTTATTCAATTTCAATCATTATTATTCAATTTCATTATTTATTATTATTAACTGATTATTGATAATTAATAATAATAATATTATTCATTAACTAATTTAATTTCTCATTTAGGTTGAAAATATTACGAGATTGAGATTCTTGTCTTTGAAAATTAATGGTCAGGGAAAATGAAAAATCGGTCAGGGATTTTCCTTCCTTTTTTTTAGTTGCTTCATCCTGACGATATTTTTAGTTGATAATTTGATTATCTGGTTGAAGACTAAACAATTCGGTTAAAATTTTATCCCTTTTGACTGAAAATTTAACTGTTTTGTTCAAAATGAACTTTTTGTTGAAAATTAATATTTTGGTGTTGAAAATTCAACTGAAATCTTTCTTGCTGAAACATTCAACAATTTTTTAAAAAATCGTCTTCTTAGTTTGAAAATTTATCTATTTTAGTAGAAATGTCATCTTTTTGGAATAAAAAAACAACTGTTTGGTTGAAAATCAATTTTCTTTGTTTTGGGATTCAACTATTTTGTTGAAAATTCATCCTTTTTGATTGAATTAAAAAATAATTTTTTTAACTGAATTTTTAACTATCCCAATTGAAGATTTAACATTTCAGTTGAAAATTGACCCATTCGGTTAAAAGTTTAACTATTTTGTTGAAAATTGAAGTTTTTAAATTAAAAATTCAACTACTTGGATAAAAGTTGAAGTAACTTCTTAAAATGTTTCCTATTTTTTATCTAATGATCATCTCTTCGATTGAAACTTTCACTATCTGGTTGAAAATTTCACTATTTTACATAAAACTCGTCTTTTGGTTTGGAATTTTAACAAGTTGCATGAAGGTATTCATTCAAAATTCCTTGACTGAAAAATCTTTACTTGTTATAAATTCGTCCCTTTGGTTGGAAAATTCATTATCATGGTTGAAACTGCATATTTTTTCGTTGAAAATTCATTTATTTGGTTGAGGATTGAATTCTTTTAGCAAAAATTTTGTGTTTTTATCGAAAAATTTCACTACTTTATTTTTGGTTAGAAGTGTATTGAAAAATAGAAAAAATTGAAAATCACAAAATGTTTTATACAATCAATAATCGGTTGAAAGGATAGTTCATTTGATTGAAACAGTAAAATATATTTTAGAATATAAATCATATTTTTTATTAAATAATTCTTAAATATTTCTTTCCTCATACTTAGCTTACTTATGTAAATTGATACAGACAAATAATTAATTTCCCGTGAAGTGAAGAATTTCTTTATATTATACAGTTGGCTGACTAGTACCAGCTTTATCTACTCATAACTATAAGTCTTTTCATTTCAAATCTTTTTTAGACAACAAAATTGTAAAAGTTTTTATCATTTCAAATTTTATACATTTTTTAATTTTTGTGAGCATGCTGGAAGGACCAGAAGTATCAAGAAATTCATTGAGTTTAAAAATACTTCAGAATTAAAAGGCCTTTGGAGGAAATTGATTAATTTGATTATTGCTTCCTCGCAGTGGGAGGCTTGTGATGACCTAAATTTTCAAATCTCCTTTTTTGACATATTTTGATATAATTCGACGTGAGGAATTTGAAAATACAATTTTTTTTAATGTCCATGTGTGTCTGCGTGTGTTACTTTTTCTTGTTTACTGTATCTCGAAAAATAAAAGAGCTATGATAATGAAATTTGGAAGAATTGTAGCTTCGATTGATATCCAGGTCTGATAGGATATTGAGCTAGATCAGCTTTTTAAAAAAATTTTTTTGTTTAGTTTAGAGGTTTCAGAACAAAATTTTCACCCTTTTTATCCCAGAAAAAATTTTCGAACCGTTTATGCCCACCTGGGCTGGTTTATTAAGTTTGGAGGAAAATGGTTGATTCTGTTTATATTAGAGAAACTTTTTTTATTCTTGAAATACAATGCAATATCCAGTAGATTTGTTCGCGTCTTCGAGAGGTATCGATCGACTTATTTTTGAACATTTTATGCTCCACCAGTACCGACTTATGAAGTTTGAAAAAATGGATGATTCTGTTTATATGAGAAAAACCTTTTTGTTATTCAAAATACAACAATAAGATATCTTGTGCATTTGTTCGCGTCTTCGAGATGCATTGACCGAACTGCTGTTGATCCTTTTATGGCCCATCAGTACCGATTTATGAAGTTCAAGAAGAATGGCTTATTCCGTTTATATAAGAAATTTTTTTTTATATTCCAAATACAACAAAACTATACCCAGTGTATTTGTTGGCGTCTTCGAGATGCATTGGCCGAAATGCTGTTGAAGCTTTTGTGGCCCACCAGTAACAATTTACAATTACAAAGAAAACTTTTGTTTCAATTTGGAATATAACACTGTCGTAAGTTGAAAAGTTGTTCATTGTAACAGAACACATCGATTAATATTTTGATAAGCTCTCTGATTTTCTGAAAATAAGATTTTCGGTAAGACAGAAACATAAGCTTGAAAAATATTGAATGTATCCATTTTTTGCTTTTGTTAGAGAAAAACTTCTTTCTATGAGAAAGAAAATTTATTCGATATTTATGGGGAAGCAAAATGCTCATAAAATGAGCACAAATAAACACACACATTGTGAATACGTCCATAGTACTTCGCAGCGGTATTTTGCTTGAAGTGAATATTTTTTATATTGTACAGTTGGCTGACTAGTATATACTGTATCTACTTATATCCATAAGTCTTTCAATTTCAAATCTTTTTTACAATCTAAATTCTAAAAGTTTGTATTATTTCAAATTTTGATTTTCTCAAATTTTATTTGTCAATGACACGTACAAAAATTATTTGTATAGTGTTATTTCAAGGCTAGCCCACAAAGGACCAAACCGAAAAATGTTCGAAAATGAGATTATTTGCCTAAAAGATCAAAATGATTTTAAAGAATTCGAAAGGATTTCAAAAGATATAAAAAATTGTGAAGGATTTCAACGACTTTTGTTGGATTCCCAAACAAGGACTTTCTAGTAAATTTTAAGGCTGCGTCTAGTCGTCCCGAATTTCGGGACGACTAGCCGGAAATCAAGATAAATGCTAGTCATCCCGAAATTCGGGACGACTAGCCTATTTCTACCATTTGGCTAGTCATCCCGAAATTCGGGACGACTAGCCTATTTCTAGCATTTGGCTCGTCATCCCGAAAATAATGCACTTTATTAATTCTACTGTTTTTAACTAGACCAAAATTACCAAAATTGACAATCCTATTTTCTCCATTCGGCTAGTCGTCCCAAAAATAATGCATTTTAGGAAATTTCTCGTTTTAACTAGACAAAAATCACAAAAAATGTTAATGACCCCGAAATTCGGGACGACTAGCCTATTTTCAACATTTGTCTAGTCGGCCTGAAAATAATGCACTAAATTAATTTTACTGCTTTCAACTAGACCAAAATTACGAGGCGTTGGAAAAGGGGTAGGGGTGTTACCTCACATTATTTCTGTGACTAGTCACAGGGGTGCCTCCCCGCCCCCACGAGGCGTTGGAAAAAGGGTAGTGGTGTTACCTTACATTATTTCTGTGACTAGTCACAGGGGTTCCTTCCCGCCCCCACGAGGCGTTGGAAAAGGGGTAGTGGTGTTACCTGACATTATTTTTGTGACCTGTCACAGGGGTTCCTTTCCGCCCCCACAAGGCGTTGGAAAAGGGGTAGGGGTGTTGCCTCGCATTATTTCTGTGACTAGTCACAGGGGTGCCTTCCCGCCCCCACGAGGCGTTGGAAAAGGGGTAGTGGTGTTACCTGACATTATT
>CAKNXH010063121.1:35523-50273 GCA_932178445.1 Andricus quercusramuli
GGTAGTGGTGTTACCTGACATTATTTTTGTGACCTGTCACAGGGGTGCCTTCCCGCCCCACGAGGCGTTGGAAAAGGGGTAGGCGTGTTACCTACATTATTTTTATGACCTGTCACAAGGGTGCCTTCCCGCCCCCACGAGGCGTTGGAAAAGGGGTAGGGGTGTTACCTTACATGATTTCTGTGACTAGTCACAGGGGTGCCTTTCCGCCCCCACGAGGCGTTGGAAAAGGGGTAGGGGTGTTACGGCCAGTATAGGCTGGCACACAGAACAGCTGATCTATATGTCACGTGATCGTTAACCAACGCGCAATAACACGCAAAATCGAACGAAAAACCGAATAAAGATGCAGTGCTCTCAATTCGGCTCCCCAACTGTACTGCGCATGCGTCGCATCGGCAGTCTCATTGGCAGTAAAGAACTTGCTTTTTGGGAATTATTAAATGTTTAAATAAATTTTTTATGATAAATCATCATTGTAGAATTAATTCAATTAATTTTTGGATCACAAAAAAGTGTTTTAGAGTGCTAGAGCGAATAATTATTGAATTTTGCTCTTTACAAATGAATGATTGATTCTAAATACAAAGGCAACAAGTGTATCTAGTCAAGAGTCTATAGATCACATCAAAGGAAGGTCCAATCAGAGCACGGAAATCATGGGAAAGTTTCGAACGACCTTGAGACTGCGGTGACACAGTGCAAATACATAACATAATTTAGATACGTTAAAGCTTAAAAGACTACACTTTATAAAATATAACCTAACTCTTAGTTCTATCCGTTTTTTAACATTTATTTTCAATTAGGGATGAAGAGCAGTTTTGTTAATCTTCGGCTTACTCAAAAGGAGAGAAATAAACAAAAAATACATAATTTTCGGGACGACTAGCCAAATGTTGAAAATGGGCTAGTCATCCCGAATTTCGGGACGACTAGCCAAATGTTGAAAACGGGCTAGTCATCCCGAATTTCGGGACGACGAGACACTTCGAAATTTTAAACAATAAATTAAATTAAATTGCAAGGATTCCTATAGCGATTTAAAATATTTCAAGTGATTTTCAGGTCTTTCAATATATCAATGGAATTCACAGATTTTTTGTTGTGCAAAGTTTGTGTAGGAACGCTATTTTTTGTACTTTCATATGATGTTATGAGTGGTCTATAATAAATTGTTCCATTGTAGTTTCTCCACTTTTTCATTAATTATTTCAGTAATTTTCTATTATTTATTATTTGTTGCTGAGAAAAATTCAAGTTACGTGTTTTAATAGCATTCTCTATTTTTTACCAAATAGTAGAACTTTCAACTAATAAAGATACATTTTGAACCAAAAAATTTAAATTTCAACCAAAAATGGAATTGTGGAATTTTCAGATCAAAAATTGAATTTCCAACAATATAGTTCAATTTTGAACAAAATAAGTGAATTTTCAAATAAAAAAGAAAATATTTCCAACCGAAAATGGAATAATTAATTTTTCTGCTAAAAAATTGATTTCCAACTAGAAAAGCGAAACTTTTCAATAGAATAGATGATTTTTCAGCTATAGAGATAAATTTTCAACTAAAGTAATGAATCTTCAACCGAAAAATTTTAATATCAAACAAAAAACAGTTGAATTAAAAAAAGACGAATTTTAAATAAAAGGCTTAATTTTTAAGTTCAAACATCAATTTTTAACAAACAAAAAATTTCCATAGAATAGTTAAATTTTAATAGACAGAAATGAATTTGCGACTTTAAAAAAATTTGTGACCAAAAATAATGAACATTCAACAACAAAAAAAGAATTTTCAAACAAGTTTAATTTTCTACCAAAAATTCGAGTTTTCAACTTAAAAATTACTTTTTTAACAAAAAAAGCAAAATTTTCAATAGCATTGTTGAATTTACAATCATAGAGATAAATTTTTAACTAAAGTAATGAACCTTCAATACAAAAAATTACTTTTCATAAAAAAATATTAATTTTCAACAAAAAATGGAATATTTTATATTCCAGCCTAAAGAGATTTTAAATATTTTACTATTAAATAAAAAAGAGTGGAATTCAAACAAGAAACACGAACTTTGAATTAATGACCTAACTTTTGAGTTCAAAAATTAATTTTCAACAAGAAAATTTGTAAAAATTTGTAACAAAAAATGAAATAGTTTAATTTTCAGTTAAAAATATAATTTTGTTCCAAAAAAAGCGGTTTCAACAAAACACTTAAATTTTCAATAAAAATAGTGAATTCTTAATCAAGAAGATGAATTTTCAAACTAGCAGATTTATTTTCTATCAAAAAGTCGAATTATCGACTGAAAAATTAATTTTTCACAAAGAAGTTATATTTCTAACCAAAGAAATTAATTTTCAATCACAATAAATTAATTTACAAACAAGAAGAACAATTTTCTAAAGAAAAAAGTCAATTTTCAAAGACATAGTTTAATGTTCAACTAAAAAGATAAATTTTCAAAAAATGAAAAACGAATTTTTATAAATTAGTTAAATTTTCAACTGAAAAATGATGTTTCAACTAGAAAGATTAATTTTTAAGCACCAAGATCAATTTTCAACAAAAAATGCATGAATTTTGATTCAAATTGTTCATTTTCAAACTAAAAAGGCGAATTTTCCACCAAAAATACACAAGTTAAATTTTCAGTTAATCAATTTTCAACGAAAAAAAAAACTGATTTTCATAAAAATAGTTTAGTTTAAACTAAGGAGATGAATCTTTAACAAACAACGTAAAATGTAATAGTTGATATTTTAACTAAAACATATTTTTAATTAAAAGCGCTTTTAAATCAACTAAAACCGACGAAATTTCAATAAATCATGTAAGTTCTCAAATAAAAAAGAGCAGTTTTTAACCAAAAATAAAACAAAAACAGATGAAAAACAAATTTTCAACCAAAGAGAAGAAACTTGAACCAATAAATTTTTTTATCAAAAACAGTTGAATTCAACCAAAAGAAAAAAGAAGATTTTTCTTCAAAACAGTTTGGTTTTTTAATTTGAAAAAAAAATTTAAATTAAAACATTTTCTTAAAAAGACATGATTTTTTTCCAAATTCAACTGTTTTGTTAGAAATTTGTCTTTTTGGGTTAAAAATTCAACTTTTTTCGTGTAATATTAACGTGTTTTTTAACATTCATATTTTGTTGCTGATAAATCAACTGAAATCTTTTTTGGATGTATAATACTTTTCCTGAAAATTTATCTTTTTAATCTAAAAGTTCATCCTTTTTTAGTAGCAATATTTCATATTTGTTAGACAAAAAGCAACTGTTTTGTTGAAAATTCAACTACTTCCTAGAAAATTTACTTTTGTTTAAAATTTGTATTTTTCTGTTGAAAAGTCTATTGAAATCTTTTTGGATACAAATTCAACTCTTTTTTTTTTGAAAATTTGTCTTTTTGATTTCAAAATTCACATGTTTTAGAGGAATTTTTATTTTTGTTGGACAAAGAAGCAACTGTTCGGTTGAAAATTTAACAAACTTGTTAAGAAGACATACTGTTTGGTTAAAAATTCGATTATTTAGCAGAAAGTTATCTTATAGTTTCCAATTCTTATTTAGGTGTTGGAAAGTGAACTGGAATCTCCTTTGGATGAAAATTCAACTATTTTTTTGAATTTTTTTTTTAGTGTATCTGTTTTGAAAGAAATATTTGATCTTTTTTGAATGAAAATGCAACTGTTCGGTTGAAAATTTAACTCTTTTTTGAAAATTTGTCTTTCTGATTTCAAAATTCACCTACTTCAGCAGAAATTACATCTTTCTTGGATAAAAATGCAACTGTTTGGTTTGAAATTCAACAATTTTCTTCAAAAGTCATAATTTTTGCTTAAAAATTCTGCTGTTTTGTAAAAAATTTAACTGTTTTATAGAAAATGTACTTTTTGGTTAAATTCAATATTTTGGTGTTGAAAAGAGAACTGGAATGTTTTCTGGATAAAAATTCAAATATTTGTTTGAATTTTTTTTTTAAATTAAAAATTCATCTCTTTTAAGAGAAGTTTTATTTTTCTGGGATGAAAATGCAACTGTTTGGTTGAAAATAAAAATATTTTGTTGAAAGGTCATACTTTTGGTTGAAGATTCTACCGTTGTGTTGATAATTTAACTATTTTGTAGAAAATTTACTTTTTGTTTGAAATTTATTTATTTTTTTTAAATTCATATTTCGATCTCGAAAATTCAGCAGGAATCTTTTCAGGATAAAAATGCAACTATTTGGTTGAAAATAAAAATATTTTGTTGAAAGGTCATACTTTTGGTTGAAAATTCTACCGTTGTGTTGATAATTTAACTATTTTGTAGAAAATTTACTTTTTGTTTGAAATTTTTTTTTTTTTTAAATTCATATTTCGATTTTGAAAATTCAGCAGGAATCTTTTCAGGATAAAAATGCAACTATTTTTGAAAAATTTGTTTTCTTTTTTGATAAAAATTGATCCCTCTTAAGAGAAATTTCATCTTCTTTTGGATAACATTTTTTTTGTAGAAACTTATTTCTTTGTTAAAAATTCATATTTTGATCGTGAAAATTCATCTAAAATCTTTTTCAACGGAAAATTCAACTATTCTTTTTCTAATTTATGTTTTTGATTCACAAATTTACCCGCTTTGTTAGAAATTTTTTTTATGAAAATGCAACTTTTTGGTTGAAAATTCTTCTTCTTTGCTTGAGTATTCAACTATTTGGTTTGAAAGATTTGGTTGAATCACTTTGTTAAGAAATCATTTTTTCAATAGTTATATTTTTAGTTGAAAATTCATCTCTTTGGTTGAAAGTTTCACTATTTTAATGAAAATTAATCTTTTTAAATTGAAAATTCAACTAATTGGGTAAGAGTTGAACTTCATTGTTGAAAATTTATTTTTTTGATTAAAAAAATGTGATTCTTTGGTTAAAAATCTAACTCTTCAGTGGATAATTCTTTTTTTTGTTTAAAATTAATTTTTTAACTGAAAATGTGACTTTTCCGTTTTTTTAAGATTGATCTGTTTTGGTTGAAAATTCTCCTTTTTTGGTAATAAAAAATATTTTTCTGGGTTTGAAATTTCATTTTTGTACGGTAAAAATGCATCAGTTTCGTGGAATAATAATTTTTTGCTGAATTCATATTTTTTGTTGGGAAATTCAATTTTTGTAGAGAAAATTCGTCTTTTGGCTTGAAGGTACAACAACTTAGGTACAATTTTCTTCCTTTAGTGAAAAGTCCTAATTTGTTAAAAAGTCTTTCAAGTTTCGAAAAACTTTTTTTTTATATAAATTTCCTCTTTTTTTATTGTAACATAAACTATGACACTTTTTGTTGGGAATTTATCATCTTAGGTTGAAAATTCAACTACTATGTTGAAAATTTAATCATTTTGTTGAAAATTCAAGTATTTTATTAAAAATCCATCTTTTATAGTAGCCTAATTCTACTAGCAATAACTAGTAAAACATTTCTGGAAAGGGCGGGGAGGGGGGGGGGGGGCTAGAAATATTTTGTTACAGCTTGTTACAGCATATAATCCGTTACGTAATTCAAGTACGGCCCCTAAGGAATCCTATAGTACTGTATCTGACATATTTGTTCGCGCCTTCCAGACGTGTGGATTGATCTACTGAGGCTGACTAATATCGACTTTATCTACTTACACCTATAAGTCCATTTCAATTCTTTTTTTATAATCTAAATTCCGAACGTTTTTATCATTTCAAATTTTAATGTCCTCAAGGCATTTTAAAATTAAGTTTAGAATTTCAATTCTTGTATTTGAAATTGAATGAAATTTCAAAAACTGACGATTTTAAATTTGTATTAAACAGAAATCCGTATTCCAGCGGAGTGAAAAAGAGAAGACCTTTTTTCCGAATTGAATTGAATTTAATAAATTTAAATTTGTAGTTAAATGAAACTTGAATTGGATTTGAAAATTGGAAATAAATTTCAATCTGAAAGTCCTAGAGTTTCGGAAAATTTCTCTTTATTTTTGAAAATCCTTCAAAATCAGGGTAAAGTACGTATCGTATCGAAGTTTTGTGTTCTTTAGAGAGGAATGTTGGTTTGCAGAGTCAAAAAGGACAGACAATGTAACTACAAGTTTCGTATCAGAGATGTGCCAATTTAAGTAGCATAATGCCCGTAGTTTCAGAATGGACAAACATGTATTGAACGAGCCTCCTGGAGTAGAATGAAACGAAACTGTGCCAAATTCAATTCACTAGTACGTCACTGAGTCTCTACAAACTCTAGTTAGAACATACTGCAAATACCAATTTCTCTTGAAACAGACAATAGAATGTCAAATTCACCCAAATTATCAAATAATTTTGTAAAAAATTCCATCCAATTTGCATGTAATTTAATACTGACAGTAAATAGAATTTAAATATGAGTGTTATTATTCACAATTATCACCTCTGAAATTTTTTATAATTTCAATTTATAATTGTAGTTTAAAATGGGAAATTGTAAAATAATTTAATTTTCAAAACCTTGTCACTAAGGCTTTTCTGCTTCAGAAGCAAGAAGTTCAGAAGTGAACTTGACTTGTTTCTAATGAATTTTTTTTTTTTTCAGTGAAAGAAAAATTCAGTTTTTTCTTAATACCTTTAGGTTAAGAAATCAACATTTTATTATTTGTTAGTTAAAATAAAAATTCAGTGAGTTTTGAGCTGACACTGTCTTCTTCAATGATTTATAATTGTTTTAATATCAGTGCAAACGATATTCTTTTTAATACATGTTTTTTTTTGTTTTTAGGGGCCATCCTGAAATATTTTAGGTTGATGTCGGGAATTTGATTGATGATTTGTATGATAATTTTTAATTGATAACCTTATTAATTCGACAATTCAAAACTGAGTTTCTCCTCAATAGACAATATTTTGGAATTCAAATATTGAAAATTTCAGGGCAATTTCACTATTAAATCTTTCAAAATTTGAATTTTTCATATTGAAAATTGTCTGGTTTTTTCAATTCTTCAAAATTATAGAGTATCAAATTGGAAGGATTGGTAGTTGCACAATTTTCAGTTTTGAAGATATATAATTAAACAATTATTAATTGAATTCCTCCAGAATAAATTCATAGCAATTAAAAATGAAGAAACTAATTCGTAAAAATCAAGCCTCGAAAATAAGAAGATTTTAGAACTATTACTTTACTTTTAGAATTATTACTAATTATTTGTTGTTGAAAAATGTTCCAAAATATTAGGCATATCAATCTCAAATTAAAAAAAAAATAATTTCAACTTCAAAAGCCTTAAATTGTGCAATTCAAAAAAATCGAATCGTAGCGATCTTATTTTGTATTAGTTCTTTTCAATTTTAATTTGCTACGTCATATCTTAAATTGTCGATTTTTAACTAAAGGAACGCTTATTGTTAAGGATAAATGATAATTTTTCCATATTTGAGCTAGAGGTATTAACAAAAAAGAAAATTTGAGTATTTTTCCATACAAAGAAAGTAGAAAAAAACACTGATTTAGAAAAAAGTTCAATTAAGATAATTAAAAACTAACATTTCCCAAATCAAGAATTAAAAACTGAAAAATTCTGAAGAGGCCTTAGAAATCAAACTGTTTCAAAACTAAATAATTTTCATTCTTTATCCCAAGCCAAATGTTAAAAATAAAATTAAAAAAATATATATAAAAAAATGCTTCCCTTGCAACTCGATAAAAATGGTAGAAATAAGAAATGTCCCTCCTGCAATTCAGACAAAAATTAAAAATATAAAATTCCTTCTTTTTTGTCTTAAGAAAATTGTGAAAATTACAGAAATTGAAAACAAAACTTTCCTCTTCCAATTGAAATACAAATCAAATACCAAAATTTTTTCCCTCACAAATGAGTGAAAATGCTTAAAATAAAAATGTTTCCTCTTCTGGTTCAAAAAAAGATTGAAAATAAAAAATGCTTCACATTTATTATAAGAAGAATGTCGAAAATGAATAATCTACTTGATTAAACGTGATTAAAGCCTTGATCAATATGTTTAAAATAAAAAACCTTCTTTCTGTGATTGAGAAAATAATCAACCAAAATTTCCTCCTTACCAAATTAATTAAAATTTTAAAAATAAAAAACTATCCTCTTTCATACCAGAAAAATATAAAAAATTATCCTCCTTAAACTCGAGAGAATTTCAGATCAAAAACATTAATGATTGAATAATTTTATGGAATATCAAATGGGTAATATTTAGAGTGATCGGAAAGGTTTTTCTACTAAAAACTTCAAAAATTATAGTATTAAGAAAATTATGTATCACAAAAACAGATGGTAGTTCAGAAAATGCCCCAGATTTTAAAATAAATTTAATGGCTTATAATTATTAATTTTACATTACTAAAAGTTTTAATTTTTTAATTTTAATTACTTGGAAAAATGTTTGTCGACCATGAAAAAAGTAAACGTTTTATTTTATTTAGATCTTTTGGGTTTGATTTTCATTTCGAGGGTTTCATAGCCCTGGGCAAAAAATCTTGTAGTTTCGGTCGGGTATCCGTCCGTCGTAATTTTTTCCCTGCAGGGGAAATGAGAAGAGGGTAGCAAGGGAGATTGAGAGAAAATTAGGGGAGGGGAAGTAGGTGAAGTAGAGATGATAAGGGGTGGATGAGTAGGTGAAGAAAAGGAAATAATGGTTGGGGAAGTAGGGGAAGCGAGGGGCGATGATTGGAGAGGAGGCAAGGGAATTGAGAAAAGATGAAGTAGGGAAAGTAAGGGATAATGAGGGGAGGGTAATAAGAGGAAGCTGTTGAAAGTAAGGATGGGTGAAGTACGGAAATGAGGGCGACTGAGGAATAGGGGAGTATTGGGAATAATTGGAAGTGTAGGAGGGTTGTAGGGAAGTGAAGGTGGGTTAGTGGCCAGTAGGGTAGTGTAGGTGAGTAGGTGATTATTAGAGTAGGAGAGTAGAAGAGTAGGGGAGTGGAAGAGTAGAAGAGTAGATAAGTAGAAGAGTAGGAGAGTAGGAAAGTAGGAGAGTAGGAGAATAGGAGAGTAGGAGAGTAGGGGAGTAGGAGAGTGGGAGAGATAAAATGAAAGCTGAGGAAAGGAGGTAGGGGAAGGAAAGTGTTAGCTGGGGAAGTGAGGAGAGGGGGAAGCAGAGAAGGAAGAATTTCGCGAAGGTAGGGCAAGCGAAGGGGAAAGTGAGGAAAGGGGAAGTAGGAGAGGAGAAGAAGGAGAGCAGATTGAAAAGTTAATTAGGCAAAATGAGTGATTGAATCACTAATTAATTCGTTTACTCATAATATCTCGATCCCTGGAGGGGAAATGAGAAGAGGGTAGCAGGAAAATTGAGAGAAAATGAGTGAAGCGGATGTAGGTGAAGAAGAGATGATGAGGGGTGGATGAGTAGGGGAAGAAAGGAAAATAATGTTTGGGGAAGTGGGGGAAGGAAAGGGCGATGATTGGAGAGGTAGCGAGGGATCTGAGAGAAGGTGAAGTAGGAACAGTGAGGGAAAATAAGGGGAGGGTAATGAGGGGAATCTATTGAAAGTAAGGGTAGGTGAAGTAGGGAAAATGAGGGAGAATGAGGAATAGGGAAGTAGGGGAAATGATTGGAAGTGTGGAAGGGCTTTAGGGAAGTGAAGGTTGGCTAGTGGCTAGTAGAGTAGTGCAGGTGAGTAGGTGAGTACGAGAGTAGGAGAGTAGGAGAGTAGGAGAGTAGGAGAGTAGGGGAGTAGGAGGTAGGAGAGATAAAATGAAAGCTGAGGAAAGGAAGTAGGGGAAGGGAAGTGTTGGCTGGGAAGTGAAGAGAGGCAGGGTAAGTGAAGGGAAAAGTAAGGAGAGGGGGAAGTAGGAGAGGAGAAGTAGAATAGGACTTTAAAAAATTAATTCTGCAAAATGAGTTATTGAATCACTAATTAAATCATTTATTCATAACATCTTGATAAGATGGATTTTCCTTTCCATTTCAGAACGTGACCATCCTCAATCATTCGTTGAAGTTCAGGGATTCTAGAAAGACTATGTTGAAGGCTATATGGCGTCCTAGACCCTCGAAACGCACGCGAAGCTTATTGATCTGGTTGGAGCAATAGAGGGCCATAAACGCGAATAGAAACCGAATTCGGCGTCTGGTTGGCGCACGACCAATGAGCTCGACGCTCTTTGGTCGCGGTCGTTGTGATCTACGAGCATCTACAAGTTGTCTCAATGTAAGCTCTAAAGCCTTGTACAAGGTCTTTATCAAGTGTCTTTCTTATATACATACCTTATTTACCCTTCGAGTTAAAAGTGGGTTGAGGACGCGACCGGAGAACGGATAACTGATCAGAGCGAATTTCCGTCTCACGTATTAAGTCGCCTTCGGAATACAGAGTAAAAGAATAGGGTCCAGAATGATACTACTCCACATGTCTAATGATTGATTATGTATATCAGCGACTAATCAAATTAATTTTATTTGCGAAAGAAGAAATGAATCATTTCCAAAGGGGAAATCTATGACACAATTTGAATTTGTAAAGCTCTTCACCTGGGGTGATTGCTAAAGAAATTGAGCAGCGACCTATGTCAGAGCAAAACGCTAGAACCCAGTGAGATACGCTCACCCCGAAAATGATTAGGCTTAATTGTATAATAATGATACTAATAATAATAGTAATAATATCGGATTACCCTGGATTACCTCTACGTACAAAAGTACTCTGGATTACCTAACTTCACTGCAGGCTGCATAGAAATGCTCTGCATTACATAATAATATAGTACATTACAAAAAAAAAAAGAAATTTCAACTTAAAGTTTTCAACTTAAAGTTAATTTGCAACTAAGAAAAACAACATTTTACTAAAAATGGAAAAGTTAAATTTTTAGTTGATAAAATGAATTTTTAACAAAAAATAAACAGAAACCATGTAACTGAATTTTGAAACAAGAAAAACAGTAAATTTTCATCAAAAAATGCAATAGTTGAATTTTCAATTGAAAATTAATTTTTAACAAAACAAAAAAAATCAACAATATAGTTGAACTTTCACCAAAGAAACAACTTACCACCAAAATAGTCGAATTTTCAACACAAAAACAAAAAATTTCAAAAAAAACTGTTGAATTTTTAACCAAAAAAATTACTTTAAAAATAAAATGTTGATTTTCCTACAACGTAGATTAATTTTTTACTAGATAGTTGAACTTTCAACCGTAAACATGAATTTTCAAAAAATAACATTAATTTTGTAACGAAAAATATGACTTTCCAACAAAATACAGTAATTTTCAACAAAATAGTTAAATTTTCAATCAGAGAGATGAATTTTCAACCCAAAAAATAAACTTTTTACCAAAAAAGTGAAATTTTTAACAGAATACATGCATTTTCAACCAAATAGTTGAATTTCCAACAAAGTAGTTTTGCTTTTTAAAATTTTTTCTAAATTTTCAGTTGATAAAATTAATTTTTAGCAAAAAAACCCGAAACCATGTAAATTGAGTTTTCACATCAAAACAATGAATTTTCAACAAAACAGTAGAATTTTCAACAAAAAAAATTACTGTCAAAATAAAATTTTTATTTTCCCACAATGTGGATTAATTTCTTACCAGATAGTTGAGTTTTCAACAAAATACATTAATTTTCGAAAAATAGTTAAATTTTCAACCAGAGATGAATTTTTAACTAAAATGATGAATCTTCAACAAGAATAGTTCAATTTCTAGTCAACAAATCAATTTTCAGCCAAAAAACTACGATTTTTCAACAAAATAGATAAAGTTTCAACAAATAAAATAAATTTCTAATGAATTAGTTCCATTGTCAACCAAATAGTTGAATTTTCATCCCATAGAATTAATATTCTACCAAAAAAGTGAAATTTTTACCAAAATACATAAATTTTCAACCAAATAGTTGAATTTTCAACAAAGTATTTTTGTTCTTAACCAAAATAGTGCATTTTCAAGCAAGAAGCTTCATTTTATACAAAAAAATCAACAAAATACATTAATTTTCAACAAAGGAGAAAATTTTACCAAGAATGAAATAGTTCAATTTTCAGTTGATAAAATTAATTTTTCACAAAAAAAACCGAAACCGTGTAAACTGAATTTTCAAATAAGAACAATAAATTTTCATCAAAAAATGCAATAATTAAAATTTCAGTTAAGAAAATAATTTTGAACAAAAAAGACGAATTTTCAAAAATATAATTAAACTTTCAACCAAAGAATCAATTTTCTGCCAGAAAAGATGAATTTTCAACCGAAAAACTATGATTTTTCAACAAAATAGATCAAGTTTTGACGAATAAAATGAATTTCTGAGAATGCGGTTTAATTTTCAACGAAATAGTTGGATTTTTAACCCACAGGATTAATATTCTATCAAAAAAGTGAAACTTTTACGAAAATACATGATTTTTCAACCAAGTAGTTGAAATTTCAACAAAATACATTAATTTTCAACTAAGAAAGATAAAATTTTACCAGCAATGAAATAGATAAATTTTCAGTTGATAAAATTAATTTTTAGCAAAAAAAACCGAAACCATGTCAATTGAATTTTCAAATAAAAACGATAAATTTTCATCAAAAAATGCAATAATTCAATTTTGAGCTGAGAAATTAATTTTCAACAAAGAAAAACGAATTTTTTACGGAATAGTTAAACTTTCAGCCAAAGAATCAATTTTCTACTAGAATAGTTGAATTTTCAACCCAAAAACAAGAATTTCCAACAAAACAGTTGAACTTTCAACCAAAAAAATTATTTTCAAAATAAAATGTTGATTTTCCTACACAGCCGATCAATTTTTTACCAGATAGTCAAACTTTCAACCAAGATCATGAATTTTCAAAAAATAAAATAATTTTTCGTCGAAAAGTATGAATTTTCAACGAAATACATCAATTTTTAACAAGATAGTTGAATTTACAACCAGAGAGATGAATTTTTAACTAAAATGACGAATCTTCAAGAGAAATAGTTAAATTTTCAACCCAAAAACCAAATATTTCAACAAAACAGTTGAATTCTCATCTAAAAAAATTAGTTTCAAAATAAAATTTGGATTTTCCTACAAAGAAGATTAATTTCCTACCAGATAGTTGATTTTGCAGACAAAAACATGAAGCTTCAACAAAGAAAATTAATTTCCTACGGAAAATTATGAATTTTCAACAGAATCCATGAATGGCAATACATAAACCAAGCAAATAGTTGCTTTTTGAACAAAAAAAGAAAAAATTATTCTCAACGGAACATGAAATAGTGAATAACTGGACCAAGAAATATTTCAATTTGAAACAAAAAACCGCTGAATTTCAACCAAGAAATACGGATTTTCAAAGAAGTAGCTGAATTGGCAACCAAAACAGATTAATTTTCAACGAGCCAGTTGCATTTTAACCAAAAAGGATGATTTTTCAACCAAGGAGATTTCAATTCAAAATATCAATTTTCCGCAAAAAATAGAAAAGTTATATGTTTAGTCAAAAGATTAATTCTTAACCAGAAAGTAAACGAATTTACTCAAAATAGTTAAATTTTCAACAAAAAATGGTATAATGACATTTTTAGTCAAGAAATTAATTCTGAAGAAAAAAATAAACATTTTTAACCAAATAGTTGAATTTTCATCTCAAGCGATGAATCTTAAAAAATGAATTTTCAATAAAAGATTTAAATTTTCGACTAAAGTGATGAATCTGCTATCATAAATTCATTATTAACAAATTTATTTAACAAAAATTCATTATTATTATTATTTATTTATCAAGAAAAGTTAGGATAAGTTTCCAAAGAAATGGAATAGTTAAGTTTTCAATTAAACAAATTAATTTTTGATAGAAAGAAAATGAATTTTCTACAGAAAAGTTAAATTCTTTACCAAATTCTTAAATTTTTTAGCCAAAACGATGCATTTTCTACAAAATAGCTACATTTTTCACACGCAAATATGAATTTTCAACAAAAAAGTTAATTTGAAATCTTATAGTTGATTTTTCAGTCAATTCAAATGAACTTCCAACAAAAATTATGGATCTTTAGACAAAAAAAAATGAATTTTTAACAAAATATTAGAAATTTCAACCAAAAAGTTAAATTTTCAATTAAAATGTTGAATCATAGAGAAATTAATTTTCAATAAAAGAGTTCAACGTTTAATCCAAAATATGATTTTTTAACGAAGGAAATTAATTTTCTATAAATGGAATAGTTAAATTTTCAGTGGAAGAGATGAATCTTTAAAAAAATGCATTTTCAATATTTGCATTTTTAACAAAATAATTAAATTTTCAGCGAAACAGTAGAATCTTTGATCAAACGAGATGTTAGTAGTTGGATGTTTTCATTGGGATTTATTGCAATTCTTTGCAATTTAATGCCATCTCATGCAATCTAATGCAATCTCATGCAATTCTTTGCAATATTATGCAATCCCATGCAGTTTTTTCAATCCCGTGCAAATTTTTACAACCCCATGCAATTCTTTGAAATCTCATGCAATATTATGCAATCACATGCAATTTTCTTTAATCCAATGCAATGTTTCGCAGTCTCATGCAATATTATGCAATCTAATGCAATTCTTCGCCATTTCGTGCAACCTTATGCAATCCCACAAAATCGCATGCAATCTCATGCAATTCTTAGAAATTCCATGCAATCTCATAAAAACCCATGCAATGTTATGCAATCCATGCAATTCCTTGCAATTCCATGGAATATCATGCAATCCCATGCAATTTTATGCAATCCATGCAATTTCTTTCAATTTTATGGAATA